>JAWPHD010015396.1:0-55586 GCA_037043455.1 Cyrtodaria siliqua | reverse complement strand
CTTCCTCTTTAATTGTACGATGACCGGACAGGCTGTGGACCCTATGATGTCGCCTACCTAAAGCCATGGGACGTGGCTTTTGATGTTTGTCCAGATCTTTCTTGTCGTGCCCTTAATGGTTTATTCTCTTACTGACTCTGGCTTCTGCAAAGTCATTGAGTACCTTCATTGTGGCTTTCTTAGGCTAATGTTTTTTTGTATTATATTTTACACGAGCATATTTGTGTTTTACTTATATTGCCTATTGATGCTGCCTTGATGGTTAGACGATTAGATCATGGCGTGGGATTTCTTTATTTACACTGTCCTGTTTTAATGGGATGACAGTAGGGTAAGTGTGAGGTTTGGTGCACCCTAGAAACTCGGTTTAAACCCCCAGTGGCCTACTTTGCCACTGACAGTTTCCAAGGCGGTAGCCCTATTGTCAACCCATTTTAGTGTTTGTGAACGTCATATGCCTTTATTCTTTGTTAACATTGCATTCATGTTTGTTCTTTTGCGTGTTTGTGGATTTACTGTGTTCGTGAAAGTTGCATTTCCTGTTCGACCATTTTATACTATTTTAATAGAGTGTGTTCAAGTAAGGTTATGCTAAAACGTAACACCTCTCAAACCCTCTGCACGGCTTCATAGCGTATTCTGCTTCAAGGCCCCCTATTTGGGCTTGGTCGTTTTACAGCCCGCCACACTGGTCTAAACTAACGCTAGTGCGAATGCAAATAATACGGATCCAATGGAAGCAACAAACACAACCCAAGAGAATGAAGTAGTAAGACTCGGTTTTATTGAGTCCTGTTCATGAGAAGTAATTTAAGAAGCAACACTATCATTTTCTTTTTGATACGACCACAGACAATTATGACATGTTAGGTCGATCGTTAAAATGGAAAGCTCAGAAACGAATCATATTACTTACCATACTTATATTTTCCAGGTAGAAGTATTATTGAAACGAAAATCAAACGACATTAGGCAGAACGTGAACCCCTCGGCATCGAATATGCTAGAAGTGGTAACAAGATTGTTTTAGTAAAAAGAAAACATATTGAGCAACCGGGTCTGAATGCATATTGGTAACCAACACAAATGTGCGACCTACTTAAGTCATATGTGCTGTCGTAGTTGAAAATAATGAACCTGTCACTGTAATATGACGCAGCGTCGTCACGTACTACTCTATATTACTTTCGCTATTGATAGTGCGTTGACCGGAAAGATTGTGGGCCATAAATCCAGAACGGATGGTAACGTTTGTGGTTTTTCTTCAATCTTCTGCCAAGTCATTAAGTACCTTCTTTTGTGCGTTTCTAGGTTATTGTGTTTTTTTGTATTTATATATACACTGAGCATCATTTGTGTTTTACTTATATGCCTATTAATGCTGCTTGTTGGTTAGAGAATAGTTCATGGCGGGGATTTCTTTAATTACACTGTCCCGTTTTATTGTGTTGGCGGTAGCGTAAGTGTGAGGTTTGATTCACCCTAGAACACTGGTTCAAACCCACAGCGGCCTTTTTTGCCACTGACCGTTCCAAGGCGGTAGCCCTATTGTCAACTCTTTCGTGTTGGTGATGTCTTGTTTGGCCTTTTAATCATCTTTAAATTTGTTCTTTGGTTTCTATGTGTGTTTTGGTGTGAACTGTCGTCCTTGAATGCTGCTTTCCTGTTAGATTTTTATATCTATATTGTATTGTCGTGCCCTAAATTTGTATCTCTTGGTGCTTTGTCTTTTGTCAAGTAAATGAGATACTTGCTTTTTGGCTTCTTTTTTTTTTATATGCATATATAGCATGAAATATTTTGTTATATACATATATCGCCTATTAATATGCTTAGTTTGATAGAGGATATAACTATGGTGTGGATTTATTTATTTATAATGTCTCGTTTTATGTAGATGACAGTAGGGTAAACTTGAATGGTTGGATCACCCTAGAATCTTGTTTAAACCTCCACGCGCGCTATTGCCACTCCAGGCGATACCCATATGTTGTCAACCCCGTTATATTTGTGGTGTCGCGCATACATTGCTTCTGTTTGTCACAACAGGAGTTTTTTGTTTTGTATAGCGTAAATTGTATGATGTAGCAGCTATATCTCCAACAAATAGATATGTGTCCCGGTACATATTTAAACCACATATATGCAATATAGTATGCAAACAATATTCAAAAAAATAATACATACTATACTTATTTATCATGATTATGTATGTCTGATATACAAAGATGAACTTTATTTTAATAAATGTTGTTTACATTGTTTTGTATAATTTTTATGTGATCTATGGTAAACAATGACATAGTAATGTCGTAGTCGTGTTACCATAAATTAAATGAATTTCGTAAGTGCTATTCTATATGTGCCATCTTATAATAAATCAATAACACATCAGATCGAAATATAATTGGAAAATTAGTTGTTGCAGAAGCATCCACCGACCAAATGTTAATATTTACTTTATTAATTATGTGCTTTCAGAGCTGGACCGGTCCTTTATCGTTAGAAGCTCAGATATGGGCAGAGCCAATGCAAACTGACACACGAGGACACTTACTTAAGATTCCAACCAGGTAAGAAATACACGTCTGAACTGCATTTTGAAAGGTTTATAAATTCAGAAATATTCAAAACGTTTTTATAGTATTTGTTCTTTACTTGTATGGCTTTTTTTTATTTACTTCATTGGCTTATGAGAATTACTCGTTTAGGACGCGGAACATACGTTGGTATGTTGAAGAAGGTCAAACGTTATGTGCAAACAATTTATTTATGCAAGGTCACAAAGGACATTGAACGATTTTTATTTAGCCACTCCAGTCCCATATGAAGACGTATTGAAAGAAACTTCATTAACGACTTAAAAAACTGATTAACACACGCTTTAAATCCTGTTGCTGTATCACATCACACATATATAATTTCAGGACGATATTTTATCGGTCAGAACATTGCGACCAAGTAGGGTCACCGATGACTTGGTCTGAAGTTCTCGCTCAGTGGGAAAGTGAAAAACTCCGAGTTTTACATATAAAAAGTTCCAGTAAATTTTACCGAGAAAAGTCAGCAATTACAGCCAGGTATTTGTACAAATTGTTTACCTGCCTCACGTTATTTTGAAATATAGTGTCCTAACATTTACAGACAGTTCTTTGCCAAAAATTTAGTATGTGAATAAACGTTTACCTATCCTAAATATATCCACACCTTATTTACCTGATCCCGAAATGATTTGTTTAGTAATTCTAGAAACCGTGAAAATAATTTACTAGAAACAATTTACTTCAAAAGTTGACAGAATCACACAGGAGATTGATAAATATCAAATAACTCAACTTTCAAATTTTACTTCAGATAAAGAAGTGAATTAAACATTATATCACAACGTTAAAATATGGTACACCAGGCTTTTCATGAGGTTCTAGGGGCCAAACTTAAAACTGACAAATAATGATATTTTCTATTCTAAATGGCCTAAAAATAACGAATGATCATAAAAATGACTCTTGATTTACAAGAAATTCAGTCTGCACGATATCTGGAGGTAAACCTTGTTGGTATCTTTTAAAAAGAAACATAAAGGATAATATCATTAAGATGAAAGAACGCTCATGCAATGCCCCCGTTCGTGTCTGCAACTTGAGTACGTCTGTTCTATATCATATGGCACCGCCACCTCAGTCGAATATAGACAAATTATAGATGGTTCAACGCGAGCAGCACGCTGGACACAAACTGATTACTCAGTTACTCAAACGTCACAACCATTTAAACACATGTGGAGGCTATTGAACAACGTAGAGCATGTTCACGCTTGTGTCTCTTTTTATAAAATAGTCCATGGTCTTGTAGCTTTTCCGATGTCCGACTATAAAAAAAGAAGCAATCGCATATCTAGATTTTGCCACTCAATGACATTTAAACAAATGCATACTGGAGCAAACAACTACAAATATTCGTTTTCACATTACTATTGTTCAGTGGGATGCTTTACATGAAGAAATTGCCCTTAAGTAAGATTAGACTCTTGCAAACTTGCCGTAAGCAATATCTTTCACAGCAAGCCGTAATTCTCGGAATGACGACTTTCTCCTGATTTTATCCTTTCACTTTCACTTCTAACAACCTATCACTAATGTTCACCATATCCTTACTTAACCTTTACTTTATTCTATAAATGACACAGGGCGCGCAACTGTTTGAAGTTACCCGTGAGGGTGTGCAGCAGAATAGATAGATAGATAGATAATAGACAGACAGACAGACAGAGACAGACAAACAGACAGGCCAGACAGACAGACAGGCAGGCTGCAGACAGACAGACAGACAGAACGAGACAGATAGGCAGGCAGGCAGATATGTAGATAGATAGATAGATAGATAGATAGATAGATAGATAGATAGATAGATAGATTAGATAGATAGATAGATAGTATAGATAGGAAGATAGATAGATAGATAGATAGATAGATAGATAGTATAGATAGATAGATAGATCAACTGATTCCTGCGTCTACTTGTCTTTATTGTTTGTATATGTTACTTCCACCTGATCCTCTTTTCAGTATTTACTAGTAAAATTGTAGAATTTTCTGGAGATACCAGATGAACCCTTTTTAAACATTGTACTTTCTGTTCTTGTACTGTGTTCGATATTTTATTAATATTTAGTTAACGCTTAGTACGTACACAAACAGGTATACGTCTTTTTCTTGTTGTGTACTTGCGTTAACCACTTCAATTAATCTGAAATTACAATGTGATTGTAGATCGTACGGGCAGAAACCACAGCTGTTGGATGTGGGTTTGCAAACTGCAGCAATACATTCTTCTATGTTTGTAACTTCGCTCCAAGTACGTTATATATTGTATTTTCTATAAGTAAACTATCCACTCTAGGTTCGTAAAATGAATATATAAACAATGAGATATTAACACAGGTAACGTTACAATCTCATTAAAATTATCCTATTGCGCTTTGATACTCTTCGCTATTGGATCTAACAACCTTTGAGGTCATGTCAGATCGACCTTTCATCTATTATAATTCATTGAGAGATCGACTAAATTCGCCAATGAAATCGCGCGTTCAAAACCACTTCAAATGACATTCGAGTGAACTGAACAAACACAAATCTACATAAAACATATCTGTATCCGAATAAAGGAAAAGTCTTCGTATGTTATTGCTGTGTTAGTACACGACAAATCTCAAAGAAATGCACTAAAATGGCATATTTAATATCAAGATACGAAGAAATCATGGGCGTTGTCGTGAATTTGAAAATATATATTTCACCGAAATTATTACGACATTACATAGCCTAAATAGTAAATCATATCTACATCAGGCCCGCTTAGCTCAGTTGATAGGGTACTCGACCGCTGACCCACGAGAGTCAATTAGTGTGGGATCAATCCCTCGAATTGGTTAAATAATTTTGTACTGCTATTAAATTCCATCAAACCATCTTCTTCTTCAGTAAATATTCAATAATGGTTGGTGTATTATTTTTTGTCAACGCAATTCTTTTGTGTTTTATAAGCTTAAAGTTCGGACATTGTCTCTTTCAATACCGACGCGTAGACTGTTCCATTGCAGCGCTTTACTGAAACGCGACATGCGCAGTGAAGCTGTCATATACGCAACAAATTTGTAGGCTCAAATCTGATTGGCTAATCGTAAGGTCAATCTGGACGTGACCTGTAATGCAAAGTCGTCAGATCATTAGTAGCGAACAGTATGGTAGCGTGATTAAAGGGTCTGATTTTAATGAGATTGGTTAACGTTAGTGCTGTATATTCTCACTTGAAATATATGTTACTTATTGGGCATATAGTCCAAATTATAACTGATCTTTATCTAATCGGAAGCGAGAAGGGAGGAGGGGCAGAGAGAATAAGATATTTTCAGTACTAAATCTCTATTGAAATGGTGTCCCTTTTCAATGCTTGTTAAGGACATGAAAATAATCAACATTACTGTTAAATACATAATCGTTGAGCTTAACTTATTTTCCGTTAAATTATTTTAGTTATCAGTAATAATCATTTTGCTCGTTATTATAGTAGGGGTTTTGATCCTTGGTTCAATCTCGTGACACTTGATGCAGTTTATGTTAATTCAATGCATTTATTTGTGAGAATCCTAGCTTAAAACATACTACAATTGTATGTTTATTTCATAAAAGAGAGATTTAAAACGTGTCATTGTGCACTGTATTGTAATGTTCTAGGAGATTTGGAAGACATACTTACTGTCAATGAAAACGCACCATTAACTCCATCTGTTTATGCTGTTGGCTTATTTGCAAACCATTTGGAATAAAACTGCTTAACCAATATTTTCAATTTTTTAATTATTGCATCTTGATGCCTAACTGGTCTTTCCTGTTTGTTGGTAGGCTTTTATGACAAGTAGTTACGCAGTTATTTGCCTTGTCATTTACCATTGTTTACTACGGACAATCATAAACAAAAAAGTATATGGCTGTAGACTTGTTGGCTGACTGGCAGATTCTGCAGATGCATGAGCTGTGTAACCACTGTTCGCCCTCATCACATGCTATTGACGAGCGTATACATGTTTTAAAGAAAATGCCAAAAGAAAAAAAAAAAGGTCGGCCAGATCCAGGGTTCGGTTTAATTCCACATGCAAGGAGCAGAACTTACTTGACTCACTGTCTTGTTGGTGGTGTATATGCTGGCATTGTCTTATGTTGCTTGGTCTTGGACCGTGAACTTGAAATACGGAGGACTCAGGCCTTCAAGCCTTACCGGTTCCACTGAGTTTCGTCCGTGTGTTCTTAGGCACGACACTTTTCCTTAGCGTCATCCATCGGAAGGGGACCTAAACCAGACATCTCTATTCTCCAAGCAATTTGAAAAACAAGAGGACGATACAAGTAGGGCAAGTTCCGGATTCCTATGTATCCTTTCCCCTTTCTCTAATCCGGCTCTAAATAACGTATAATGTGTTGATGGCTTTTAAATACCCTATCAGAGACAACAGGCCTAAGTAAGAGATATTGGTAACGTGTCTTAGAATTAGGTATGTTTAACTAAAACATATGATTGGGAAAAAATGTTTTAGGTTTGTAAATATCACGGAGTGTCGCGAAAAATAGAATATAGCCGAGAATTCGCGTTTATTTCGTTTAATAAATACTGATAAAGGTGATCCTTTGAGACCAAAAAACACAATTAAGAGAATAAAGCAGCAGACCCGGTCTTATTGAGTCTGTTCATGAGAAGTAATGAAATAAGCAACACTTCTCACGCCCCCTAGCACCGGTTTAAGCGGTATTCTACTTCAAAGCCACCTAAATTGGGCTCGTTGGTCCCAAAGGACCAGTAAAAATAACACTACTTATACTAGTTTATACTGGAAATGTTTCTGTCCCGTTGTGATTCTATACGAGCACGTTGCAGTGTGTATTAATTTGCGAAAATCATGACGACGTATATCCTGTGCCGACAAACTGTTCTGTCTGATTAGATATGCGTATGCATTAGGACAAGAATTTGATTGGTTAACGAACACGTAGACTTTTTTCCAGCAAATTATAGATTGTTAGAATTAGAAAACTGTATTTTTAAAGAGAAAATACTGAGATTTGTTTTTAATTGAATTGTATTCAGTTAAGTATATTTTCTGACCTATTTTTTTTTGTCTTTATAGTACAATTTGCCTTAAAATAATCTCAAATACATGTAATTCGGGTTGGAAGGCTCAAAATGAGCTATTGTGGCCGCTTTTTGTCCGTCCGTAGTCAGTAATCTCTTGCTTAAACAACTTCTCCTTGGACAATTTTGACCAAAATTAAAATCAATAATACTGAGGTCAATGCCTTCCAAAATTATACATATTAGTTCATTGCGACATCCAACATGGCCGCCATTACCATATATGTTCAAAACCTTAACAAATCTTCTTCTCAGGAACCGCTGAACAGATTTTGACGTTTTTTATTTATAAATCATTGCCAACTCCTATACTATAGCAGTTTTACAAACAAAGTTCCTAGGATCAAAAGTGGCTGTGTCCCGGGGTTCCAAAGTTTGTATATGGAGGTTTTACATGTATTACATGCCGTTTCCAAATCTCCACTCTCATGCTCTTTTCTATAGGGAATTTAAAAAATGTTTTTCTCTATAAGCTCAAAATGTAGATCTCTCATATATTGTATGTAGCATTAGCTTATGGTCCTCTAAAACGTTTGTTCAAATGGTTACCCTGGGATCATATCTTGCCCCGCCCTGGGGGTCACAGTTTTACATAGAATAATATAGGAAAATCTTTAAAAATATCTTATTCTCCAAAACCGCTTGTTCAGTTTTGACCAAACTTTACATGGATGATCCTTAGGTAAATGATTTTCAAATTTGTTAAAATAAGTGCAACACCACATCCAAGATGGCCGACGTTGGGGTGGAGTGGGGTTGGATGGTGTAGGGTAAACAACATCTCCTCAGAAACTGCTAGGCCAATTTTGACCAAATATCACATGGACGATACTTAGGTCAATGTCTTTCAAAATTATTTAATTTAGGGCAGTGCAACATCCAAGATGGCCGCCATTACCATATATAGTCAAAACTAATTCTCCAAAACTGCTTGGTCACTTTTGACTAAACTTCAGATGGATGATCCTTAGGTCAATGATTTTCAAATTTGTTAAGATTAGGGCAATGCCACATCCAAGATGGTCGCCGTTGGGGTGGGTGTGGGGAGGGTAAACAACATCTCAGAAACAGCACGGTCAATTTTGACCAAATTTCATGCGGATGATTCTGAGGTCAATGCCTTTCGGAATTATACAAATTAGATCAATGCATTATCCAAGATGGTCGCCATTGCAATATATCGTCAGAACTTTAATCTTATACTATAAAAGTTGTACAAATGAACTTCCTAGGGTAAAAAATGGCTGCGCCCCGAGTTTGCAAATTGTGTATTTGGAGATTTTACATTTTTTACATAGACATATAAGGATTTGAAAAATCTTCTCTGAAAGCATAACGCATAGAGCTCTCATATATTGTATTAAGCATTAGCTGATGCATTTTACATTTATTCAGTTGTTACTTTCAATGAATCTTTTTCTTTAGTAATTCTAAGTAGCTACTGTTCATTTTCACAATATTAGTTTTTCATATCTGTCTTTCTTACCACAGATTTCTTAAATCAAATCATTCCATTTTGTGTCTTTTAAACTTGCTTAATAAAAGCTAGACATATTGCAGAACTTAAGTGGATGACAAATTTACAGACACCTTATCCACTCGGCCTTAATGACAATATTTATCAAGAAGGAAATATTTCTAAAGATCCTAATATTGACATTTTTTCTATATTTGCTATCCGAAAGCGTAAAGCTAGGTCTCATGGTCTTAGGCGTAATGGTAACATCAAACGTAAATCGCGTGTAATTATTTCTGTCGCTGATTTACATACCATTTTTAAACAGTCTGGAAAGCACTCTATGCTTTCGCGGCTTACCTCTTTGTCCATGTCATTACTAAAGTTGATCGACGAGGAAGCCGACAAAATTTTCATTCGTACAGATCCCTTGTATAACACTGCTTCCATAGTTCAAAGTTATACACAGCATGTTCTCCGACCCCATATTGACAAGGAGTCTGATCACGTCAGGCATTTTCTAAAACTACTATATATTAACAAAGGTATTGATTTCATTGACATGCCTAGTATTTTTCGAGATACTCATGTAGTTGATTCTATCCCAAAATTTTTCAAAAATTCTGAAAGTCCTGTAATTTGTTATTAGTATAAAAAGCCTATTAGAAATATTATTTTCAACTACAACAAAATATTTTTTGACCTTGATATAGTACATAATACTCCTAAGGAATGTGAATGCAACACATCACAATTTTGCTATGCTCCAGCAGGTCATGTTATCACTGGTAATTTTGATATTATTGATAAACGTATTCGGCATTTGTTTTCGAAAGGTCCTAAATATAGATAACCTTCAACTATTGATTTTAATGCCTGTCGTGCCCAGATCGCCCACTCCATTGAAGATTTTAGTATCAAATGGACTCTTAGAGAACATGCGTACCCAAACTCACTTTCTACTTGGAAAAAAGTCAATTCTGAAAATTATAGATACACGTATTAACTTTTATAATGCTAACCCCTCTTTACTTCCTCCGAGACCTAGGTTTTCCTTTCGTAATTTAAAATCGGGAATTCAGGAATTTCATAATAAATTTGTTTTAGTTCCTGCAGATAAAGCAGCTAATAATGTAATTATTGTTTGACGCCTACATTACGTCAGTGTTTTATCTCTGGAACTCGGCAGCACCAATTCGTATACTCCAGTTAATTATACCGAGGATGATGTTGTTTCCGCACATATCACTCGGTGCACTACTTTCAAGGCTGGTGTAAACGATAAGCAAAATAAACTGCCTACTATGTACTGGATTCCTAAATTACATAAAACTCCATATAAGGCTCGCTTTATTTCGAATTCTAGTGCCTGCACCACAACAAACATCTCCAAACTTTTAACTTCTTGTCATACTGCCGTTAAAGATGACGTTAAACTATATTGTGATAAAACTTATGAAAACTCTGGGATTAATTTATTTTGGTCTATAATAAATTCAGGAGACGTTCTTGATAAAATTTTCAAGAAAGGTCAAGTTTCATCAATAAGCACTTATGACTTCTCTACACAATATACAACCTTACCACATCACCTTATTAAAGACAAGCTAATTTCTCTTATTCAAAAAACATTTGCTAGAGAAAATACTACATTTTTGGCATGTAATAATATAAAAGCGTTTTTTACTAACGGCAGTTTTGACAATTCTACTATGTGGACTTGCTATGAAGTTTGTGAAGCACTCATCTTCCTATTAGATAATATTTTCGTCAGGTATGGAACCACCGTTTATAGACAAATTGTTGGTATCCCTATGGGTACGAACTGTGCACTACTTGTCGCAGATTTGTTCTTATTTTGCTATGAAAGGGATTTCATGTTGAGTCTTTCACCAGATACCCAGGCAGATGTTATTGAAGCCTTTAATGACACCTCTCGGTATCTGGATGACATATTGAACATTGACAACCCTTTCTTTCCAACTATGGTTAATTATATTTATCCTAAAGAACTTCAGCCTAACAAAGCTAATATATCTGATAATAACGCTTCTTTTCTTGATTTAGATCTCTCGATTGAAAATGGTAAAATAATTAGCAAAATCTATGACAAGAGAGATGATTTTAATTTTGACATTGTTAATTATCCCCACTTGGATGGGGATGTTCCCCGAACTTCTTATGGGGTATATGTGTCTGAACTTATTCGTTTTTCTAGAGCTAGTACTCGAGTTGAGGACTTTAATATTCGTAATCTTTGTATAACTAAAAAGCTACTCAATCAGGGTTACCGTTACCATAAACTTCGTAAAACCTTTGCAAAATTTTATTATCGTAACCCTGATCTTCTTTCCAAATATAAAAGTAATTTAAGGACTCTTCTGCGACAAGGACTATCACAACCTGACTTCTATGGTGATGTGATTTATAAACTTCGTAAGATTCTAGGTCATGATCACTTTCATACTATCTTTGTTAAACTTGTTAAAAAGTTTATCAAAAGAGGTTATGACCCTATCATTTTGCAACGTACTGCATGCTTGGTGGTGGACCCTTTTACAGTTCGCCACTATGCTTTCCTCTTTAATTGTACGATGACCGGACAGGCTGTGGACCCTATGATGACGCCTACCTAAAGCCCATTGGGACGGTGGCGTTTGATGTTTGTCCATGATCTTTCTTGTCGTGTCCTTAATGGTTTATTCTCTTACTGCTCTGGCTTCTGCAAAGTCATTGAGTACCTTCATTGTGGCTTTCTAGGCTATTGTTTTTTTGTATTATATTTACACGAGCATATTTGTGTTTTGCCTATATTGCCTATTGATGCTGCTTTGTTGGTTAGAGATTAGATCATGGCGGGGATTTCTTTATTTACACTGTCCTGTTTTAATGGGATGACAGTAGGGTAAGTGTGAGGTTTGGTGCACCCTAGAACCGGTTTAAACCCCCACTGGCCTACTTTGCCACTGACCGTTCCATGGCGGTAGCCCTATTGTCAACCCTTTTTGTGATGTCGTTTGCATTTATTATTGCTTTTGCCTTCTTGTTTGTCTGTTTGCGTGTTTGTTTCTGTGTTTTGTGGTTTACTGTCCTCCTTGAATGCTACTTTCCCTGTCCGATAATTTATATTTCTTTGCTGTGACATAACACTTGCATGTTCAAAACCTCTATCACTAGATCAACATGTTATAAAAGCTAAAAGCAAAAACGTCTTTCCAATATCCATATTAAAAAAGACAATTCTGAAACTCTGTATATTCTTTGGTTTTTGATAATGTCCATAAACTCCGTATTTTTTCCAGACACGTGAATCTTTTTTTTTAAATTTCGATCACCAAATTAACGGTAATCCATTTATTCACCCCGTAATAGGTCTGTGATGGTCGGGGTGGCCTACCACTCAACAAACTGTACAGATATAGATGTTATATGCTTAATATTTATATATAAATAGTTTTCAAAATATTTAGTAGAAAAATATGCATATCATGATTAGAAACTGTATAAATGGTGACTTTTTTAAATTTCTTTACAATATTCGAAAGAAGATTTAAAATACAATTTTGATGAAAGGGGGTCTCTGCAATCTGAGGGTCTTTCAAAATAATTCAATTGCAAATACATCAGATTGCTGTGTGTCCCTTTAATTCTTGAAAGCAGTTAACATTTAAAAAATTGTCAAAATATCTATTTTGTTACTTTAATACGCCTTCATTGATAATTGTTAAGAACTGTTATGTTTTTTTTTACAAACCCAGATTATATATCTTGTATAAAGAATTGTTTACCGTAGATAAATACAATGCTAACATAATCAACGTATGAGTGTTTCAGTTTTTATACAAGATCCACATACTATCTCTGCTGAGTTTTCCCTACAGTTGACTGTGTGAAACAAAAATGGTGTTATCCAAAATAAATATATAAAGAAAAGACAAGATATTTCTATGAAGGTGTGACTTTTCATTATTCAGTGGGAACAGCGGGGAACATAATTTAACAGATATAATTACACTAATTATTAAGTAGAGATATGTAAGTCAACCAAGGATTTTCAAATTTATCAAATGCAAAACGTGTAATTGTGTTTATTTTTTCAGTTTGATTTATGTATTTAATTTGTGATTTGAAATTTACGAATTATGGTAATCTTCCATCTAGCTTGCATTTATATATAAAGTATTTTGCATGCACAATTAGTTTATTTAGAACATTGTCATATTCACTAGACCCAAATATTATTTCTTTTGTAGTCCATATTATTGTCATTGCAAGTAATCTTAACAAGAAAAGAATAACGCATGCGTTATATGTAGACGATTTTTAATAATGGGTTAGTTTGTGGAGGCTTTGTTCAAGTCATATACCTGTAGTCGTCGATATGGAGATGACAGGAAGGTAAAGTGAAGAATTAAAAGATTCTGTATGAATACAGATAAGTCTTTATTTGGTCTTAGGTATACATTATTATACATGTTAAAGGGAACATATTCAAGTATTTTCAATTAAACGATTTACACCTGAGCTATTAAAAAGGGAATTTCAGTGACCATGCTACAATATAATATAAGTCAATTTACTTAAATTTTACAAGTGATTATCATATAGGCCCTATGTTCATGTTTTAGTTGTATTCAGGCTCAATACCGCCTCGGAGTTGCCGTTAAGGCAATCAACTTTGCATTTTAAATGAATTACAAGTGATCTTATAGAAAATATTAACAAGTAGGCCTTATTGCCTACTGACCGTTCCAAGTCGGTAACCCTGTCTTCACCACCCTTTCTGTTGTTTTTTGTCTCTTTCATTGTAGTTTCAAGTCCTTGTTTGCAGTACAGTGCGGACCTACGATGCCATTGCGTTCGGGCGCTGTGGTTTCTATAGGACCCTATATATCATTTTGCATTTACAACTGTGTCACTTATGCAGTGTGGCGGTGGTAAAACATCTCCCCGTGCATGTGATCAATGTTGTTATTTTCACCCATCCTAAAGAGATGACGACGTTCGACGTTGTTTTAGCGTGGTTTTGCGCTGTACTTTTAACAGTTTACACCTTATAAAAACATGAGTCGTATATTAAGAACACCAAAAGTCATTCTTTCTCCTCTTAAACTTCACTCTGTGTCTACTGTTTATCTTCACCAGGGAAATTCTAATATTTTTACACATACATTATCGATCAATTTATCACGAATTAATCTTCATTAGGCATCTACCGTTCATATTCCTGGCACTAATTCTATATTCAGAAATACTGCTTCTATTAAATTGACACCACTTAAAACTTCTGTACTTAATCGATATAAAGTTAGACCACCAGTTAATGTTAATAAGTTAAACAGTAGACATACGTTCTATCCCTCTATCCTTAAGTGCAACTCGAAAAGGTGTAGTGCATGTAAATACTTGTCGCAAAAGTCCACTATTAAGTCCACTACCAATGGTAGAGAGTTTAGTGTCAGTATACCTTCAGACATTAACTGATCGTCAAGTAATATCGTTTATGTTTTGACCTGAAATCATCCTAAATGTGGTATACAATATGTAGGCCAAACTGGTCGATCCATGAAAGTTCGTTTTCGTGAACATTTATATAAAATGCGTCAGTCGAAACGATTTAAAAACTTTCTTTATACACACTTTGGGGATTCGGGGCATTCCATAGATGATGTTAGCATTCAGCCCGTGGAATATATTGAATTTGATAATACTGCTACCAAAGGTTACAAGATACAAGCTAGATATATTGCTGAACTCAAATGGATAAAGCATTTACAAACTCCTTATTAATTGGGGTTAAACGATAACATTCATCAAGAAGGAAACATTTCCAATACCCCAGATATAGATCCTTTTAGCATATTGTCTATTCGTAAACGTAAACGACGGTCACATGGTCTCCGGAAGAACCATAATCTTAAACGTAAATTTAAGAAAGTCTTTACTGTTTGCAGACCTTTATTCTATTTATAAAAATTCGGGTAGCCACGCCCTCCTTAGCAAAGTAGTCAGTCTGTCTTTTTCTTGCTTACAGAAACTTGACGAAGAAGCGGATGCCATTTATGTCCGTACTAATCCATTATATGAGGTTGCATCTATTATTCAAAGTTACACGCAACATATTTTGCGTCCACATATAGATGCTCCATCTGACCATCAAAGGCATTTTTTGAAGATAACTTATGTTGATAAAGGCATCGATTTCATTAATTTAGCCGGTATTTTTTTAATGATATGCGGGTGACTGACAAAATTCCAAAGTATTTCAAGAATACTTAGACTCCTGTTATATGTTACAAGTATAAGAAATCTACTAGAAATCTTATTTTCAATTATAATAGGATCTTTTCTGATCTTGAGATCGAGACATCTATTCCTACTGATTGCGATTGTCAAAATTCTAAATTTTGTTACGAACCTGCCGGTCACATTCTTACTGGAAATCTTGATGTAATTGAGGATAAGAGGATTCGGCATTTAATTGCCAAAGGGCCTAAGTATCGCCGTCCATCTGATATTGATTTTAATGCCTGTCGCAAAGAAATTGCTGGTTCTTTAACGGATTTCTGTACAAAGTGGTGTAAGCGAGAAAAAGCAGATAAACATGCACTTACTGCTTGGATGAAAACTATTTCAGAAATTGTTGAATTACGTATTTTATTTTACGAATCAAATCCATCCCTGCTTCCACGGCCTTCCACTCACAATTTACGACACCTTAAGAAGGGTATTCAGAATTTACATACTAAATTTGCTCTAGTTCCAGCAGACAAAGCTTCCAACAATATAATTATTGTCTGACGACTACATTATATCAATACTTTGAATGCTGAGCTAGCGAGCACTTCTGCTTATCTAACTACACCTCTGCTGGAGACGGACATTGTTTCCCAGCATGTGACGTTTATGGAGACTATAAAGGTTTCTGTAATTAGTAAGCAGACGAAGCTCCTACAATGTACTGGATACCCAAACTTCACAAAATTCCTTACAAAGCACGTTTTATCGCTAATTCTAGTTCATGTACCACGACCAATATATCAAAACTATTGACTTCCTGACTTTCCGCGATTAAAGAACATATTGTAAAATATTGCGGAAAGGCCTTCGAGAACTCAGGAATCAATCTGTTTTGGTCTATCAAAAACTCTGGAGAAGTTCTTGACATACTACGGTGTAAGCATTTTCATGCCTCTTCTCTAAGCACCTACGACTTTTCTACACTGTATACTACACTACCACATCATCTTATCAAAGAAAAATTGCTTCAGCTTATTCAGAAGACATTTGCTAGAGAAGGTACAACTTTTCTAGCTTGTAATAATGTCAGGGCTTTCTTTACTAACGCCCCCATTGATAAGTATAATATGTGGACTTGTACTGATGTTTGTAGAGCCTTATCTTTTCTTCTGGATAACATCTTTATAAGATACGGTAAAACTATTTACCGCCAGGTTGTTGGTATTCCTATGTGTACTAACTGTGCTCCACTTGTTGCAGATTTGTTTTTGTACTGCTATAAAAGAGATTTTATGTTGAGTTTGTCACCTGCTAGCCAGGGTGAAATTATTGATGCCTTTAATAATACTTCTCGGTATCTTGATGACATACGCAATATTGATAATCCGTTCTTTGCTCATATGATTACTAACATTTATCCACCAGAGCTCACGTTGAATAAAGCCAACAGTTCGGATACTGTAGCAGCATTTCTCGATCTTCATCTCTCAATTTCAAATGATTGTATTCATACTAAAATCTATGATAAGAGAGATGATTTCAATTTTAACATCGTTAACTATCCACACCTGGATGGAGATGTACCTCGTGCTACCTCATATGGGGTGTATATCTCCCAGCTCATTCGATTTGCTAGAGCGTGTAATGATGTTATAGACTTCAATGATCGTAATCAAGTTATTACAAGTAAACTTCTTCAGCAGGATGTTCGTTATCACAAACTACGTAGATCTTTCTCTCAATTCTACCGCCGCAACGAGGGCCTGCTGGAAAAGTACAACACCAACCTTAAAACACTTCTGCGACTAGGCATATCACAACCCTCATTTTATGGAGATGTGGTCTATAAACTTCGAAAGTTAAAGGGGTCTGACGGGTTTCCTGACCGCTTTACAAATTTAATCAGTAAGTTCGTCAGAAAAGGATATAATCCCTTGGTTTTACAGTGCACTGCATGTTTAGTGATTGACCCCTCTACAGTCAGTCATTACGCTTCACTTTTCACTTGTGCGATGACTGGATAACCTCTTGGGACTCTATGATTGTACCTACTGAAACCCCAACTAAGGGAGGTGGGTGCATGAGCTTTCGTCCCTCGGGTTTTCTGGTCGTACCCTAGATTGGTTTTCTCTTTAGCTGCAACTACTATGGTTGTTCAGTACGATTCTGGATACATCCTGAGATGTTTATTATTTTGTATGTATATCTTTAGTTGGTTTCTCTGGATGTGGACTTTATTGTTAGAGATTTCCTTTTGATGGAAGTAGTTTTGTTTACACTGTCTTGTCTATTTGGGCGCTGAAGACAGGATAATAGCGAGGATTGTGCGCATATAAAATCGATTCAAGCTAACCAGTAGGCCTTATTGCCTACTGACCGTTCCAAGTCGGTAAACCTGTCTTCACCACCTTTTCTGTTGTTTTTTTGTCTCTTTTAATTTTTGTTTACACTGTCTTGTCTATTTGGGCGCTGAAGACAGGATAATAGCGAGGATTGTGCGCATACAAAATCGATTCAAGCTAACCAGTGGGCCTTATTGCCTACTGACCGTTCCAAGTCGGTAACCCTGTCTTCACCACCCTTTCTGTTTTTTTTTGTCTCTTTCATTGTAATTGCAAATCCTTGTTTGCAGTACAGTGCGGACCTACGATGCCATTGCGTTCGGACGCTGTGGTTTCTATAGGACCTATATATCATTTTACCTCTTTACTTCATTATAATACTCAAATATAAATGGGTGCCTAAACGTCTAGGGTAAAAATTAAAATAGATGCCGAAATGGTTTGATACCGAAAAGTCTAGGTGCCGTTTCGTCTAGGTGTCGAAATGGTTTGGTGCCGAAACGTCCTGAATCGATCTTGATCACAAAGACGCAAACACTTGAGAATTGTCTGCATTTATTAATAAGCATTTTTCATGTACTGGTCATTGGGACCCTGCTTTAATTAGACTAATATACTATAAACACAATAGTTTTCGTCTAGAAAATATCCCAAAATGTTTTGGTATATTTACATTCCCAAAATAAATGTGTGATGGTTTCTAAAAGCTACAGTAGTTATAATATTTTATCTTCATTTTTGTCAAAAGGATGTTTGTAGCCATAATTCTGTGGTTTACTTTTTCCTGCAACCATTGTAATCTAGCACTTTTGTACTTTTGAAAGTTGTTTTGAATAAATCATTCCAATCTCTGTCTATATACCATATTGCCACCATTTGGCTATAGATGTTGGAAGTACATTTTATTTAATAAGTATATCATAAATGGGACGACAGCCTTTCTGTGCGTTTGTTATTAGGGACACTATTGATGGGCCAATTGGATTTTCTAAATTGATAGCCAGATGAGCAAACTTTTGTTTCTAAAGGTAGTCCCGTATTGCTGCGGTCATACCTTCATATTCTACAAAATGTGAATGTACAGCAAACTTTTCGATAAATGGCGTATAAGAGAGAATATAGATATAAAATTCGAACAGGAAAAGTAGCATTCAGGAACGACAGTCTACCACAAACACACACAGAAACAAAGAACAACTTTAGAGACGAATATAAGGTCAAATAAGACATCACAAAAACAAAAGGGTTGACGACAGGGCTACCGCCTTGGAACGGTCAGTGGTAAACAAGGCCGCTGGTGGTTTAAACCAGGTGCTAGGGTTCACCAAACCTCACACTTACCCTACTGTCATCCGAATAAAACGTGACAGTGTAAATAAAGACCCCCCCCCTCCCACCGCCATGAACTATTCTCTTACCAACAAGGCAGCATTAATAGGCGATATAAGTAAAACACAAAGATGCTCGTGTATATATAAATACAAAAAAACAATAGCCCAGAGAAAAGGTACTCAATGACTTGGCAGAAGCCAGAGCAACAAGAGAACATCATCATAGAGTCCACAGCATGTCCGGTCATCGCCCAATTAAAGAGGAAAGCATAGTGGCGAACTGTAAATGAGTCCACCATCAAGCATGCAGTGCGTTGCAAAATGATAGAGTCATAACCTCTTTTGATAAACCTTTTAACAAGTTTAACAAAGATAGTATGACCGTGATCATGACCAAGGATCTTACGAAGTTTGTAAGTCACGTCACCATATAAGTGAGGTTGTGATAGTCCTTGTCACAGAAGAGTTCTGAAATTACTTTTATATTTGGAAAGAAGATCAGGGCTACGATATTAACATTTTGCAAAGGTGTTACGAAGTTTATGGTAACGGTAGCCCTGATGGAGTAGCTCTTCAGATACACAAAGAACACGAATACCAAAGTCCCCAACCCGAGCACAAGCTCCATAAAAACGAACAAGCCGAGACACACAGTCCCCACAAGAAGCCGCCCAGGGAACATCCCCATACAAAACCAAAGCCATCCCTCCTGCCACATACTTTGCCAACCATCCCACCAGCCCCAACGGAGAGACGCAAACCGAGAAAAGAAGCGCCAGCATCAGAAACATCAGCCCTGTCAAGCCGAAGCTCTTTAGGGTATATATTATTAACCAAAGTAGAAAAGAATGGGTTGTCAATGTCCAACAAGACATCCAGACACCGAGAGGTGTCACCAAAGGCTTCAACAACATCTGCCTTGGCATCTGGTGAAAGACTCATTAGATATCATTAATAAAATACCTTTACCATACCATATTTTATAAAACATAACCTTGATCTTCATATCTTAATGTTATTATTGTACCATGACGGTTGTGTTCACAACTTTTTCAATGACAATAGGTTTTTAATAGCTAATAGGATGTTAAGATTTGTTTAAACATCCTTCTAGAAGGGACTGCATATTTTTTGCAAGTTATGTTTTACATACTCGTTACCGAAAAAAAGCATAATGGTGGTGAATGGGTACATATGTTTATGGATTTCCATACATTTTTTATTCCCAATCAAAAGTCTTCTAATCCACGTTATTTCAGAGAATATATAAATTGTTTAATATTGATCATTCTAGGTGCACCATAATCATAGTCTTGAGTTACAACATATCTCTTTAATTTGTCTGGGTGATTATTCCAGAAAAAATTAAAACACATGTTTAGCATATCATGTGAATTTTGACTTCAGGGCGACTCAGGGCCACTTGGACCTCTTGTTTATGTTTCCAAGAGTAATATATGTGTATCCTTGTATAAAAAATAAGCTGGTAAGGTATCGTATCATACTGCAGTATTCATATGAACATTATCATTTCAGTGAAACCGATGGCAATATCAACACACCATACGAGTCTGGTGTTGCTTCAGTGTGTAACGCTAACGCAACTAACAATAACCTTTGTAGTAAGTACGCATATATTCGTGTCACATTAGCTTCGTTAGACTGTTATGTAACGGTACTCATTTGAGTAATGATTCAAAATGATATTGAAAATGACCGTACATACGTATAAGTAGAACACGTCAACTCTCATGTCTTAACTGAAGCAGGTACCGGAACAGGTTCGGCATTCACGACATATACTTTTGCTTGTGCATAAGTTTTGAACCAGAGACATTATTCTCTAAAGGAAAAGGCTCTAACTAGTTGATGGCACTAGTACTAGAGAACTAGACAACATACACTGTACAATTTAAAGCATTGTATAAATGTATAATAACGGATAAGTTGGTAACACTCAGTTTTATTTTTACACTTTAATCCAACGTTTCTGTGGGATTCACCCACCTTTTTCAAGGTTTCACAATAATAAACACAATTTAAGTAACATCCATCTTGCTGTATTGGCAACCCTAACATATATTTAACGATAATGTTATGGTATACATGATTAAATATTTACTTTATATCATGCTGTGGTGGTGATGGTACTAGCTTTTCACTTACGAGCAGTTTATATTCTATTAGCCAAACCCTTGAGAAATACCGCGGTGATCCTTGGTTTCAGTGAATCGTTTTATTTAATTTGTTTTAATGGATTCATTATAATTATATTCTCATACAAAGTGATATTTGTGTTGCCTTTTTCATACATTAATTAATAATTATATAAGTATATATAATCGTAGAACAGGAAATGTTATTCAAGAACCACAGTCAACCACAAAACGCACAGAAACAAGCAAACAAGTGTGAAAAGAGAAATTTGGAAATCGTCGAAGTCGATAAATACAAATTGTATTGCAGTATCGGTTTGAGACTGATCATGAACGGTACTGAAAAGTGCTAACTACCGTTCACGCCTCTAGCCCCGGGTTGATCAGAACTCAATGTTTAAAATGCCAATATTACAGACATTTGAACCATTCCGAAGATGGTATGATTACGACGGTGAACATGGAACCTTCAATGCGGTATTTTCACACCATTCCGTGGCTAACGGCGTATGGTCCCAGTTTCTAACAAAGCGCGTTGCCCTGAACCAGCAAACAATGGGCGAACTAAACAAAATTGCAAAGATGAATAAAATGCAAGATATGACGTCACAAACATAAAAGGGTTGACAATGGAACGGTCAGTGGTAAAAATGCCGTTGGAGGTTTGAACCAGGTTCTAGGGTACACCATACCTCACCCATAGCCTATTGTTATCCATATTTAAACGGGACATTATAAATAAAGATATTCCCGCCAGGTTATATTCTCTATCATACACGGCAGTTTTCATAAACAATATAAAACACCTTTTATAATATTAAAAAAACACAGAAAACCACAAAGCAATTTCTCAATCACTTGGCAGAAGCCAGAGCAATAATAGAACGAACATCATACGCTACCGTACTATGAGTATTTAGGTAGACGGCCTGAGATAGGTCCACAATCTGTCCGGTCATCGCACAATTAAAGAGGAAAGCATGGTAGTGGCGAACTGTATATGTCTCTTAAATATACCTTTTTGTTTCTAATTAGAATATAACTTTCATTTAACAGATTGCAAAGGTATTACATGCCTAAATGGAGCACGTTTAGACTTGGCAACTTGCACATGTATTTGTAACTCAGGAGTTAGCACGTATGAAGGGGAATTCTGTGAATGTAAGTAAATGTATTTTGTTAAACTGAACTATCACTTACTTTGTAAGTACTTGTTGTCTGCTCCTAAAACCGTTCAAGTAAAAACATATTATATTATTAATTATCGTGCATGAGTAAATACACAATTGACTTCGGAAACATGTTTTAAGCCGGCAGCTTCGAAATTGCAAGAAACAGCAAATAAGAACAAAACAACACAATACATCAACAAATGTATATAACACATCGGAAACAATAACGTATACATTTGTTAAAGTTTAATTTTAAATGGATGTATTATATATAAATAATGTGTTATCAGTAAGGTATATTTTTTAATTATGGATACCATTTATGCATACCGTATACGTATAATAGGGACTGGACATTAATTATCTGATTGGTTAATACTTTCTGACAACACTTATGACGGTATTGTGTATATAGAAGCAGTCAGTCAGTACCGGTTGTTTTCCCACCTGCCACCCCCTTTCTATCACTACTTGTTGCATTGTGTGTTTAGTATATAGCTTCCACTGTTATATACTAATTACCTTATGAGTGTAAACACATTTTGCGATACAAATGGGAACAGCTATCATCAGTTATGTTTAAGATGAAACAGTATTTGATTCGCAGGTGTATAATAACATGTTTCTGTAGTTATTTGTGTAATATTGTGTCTATTTATTCACTCTTTAATTTATATGTACTTTGATTTTAGTGGGATATCTTAGAGAATCCCTATCACATTTCGGTTAATGCATTAGTCATATTTTTTATTTTTCCATTACTGTAACATAATTATATAGTAATCATTTCTTGTTTCAGAAAAAACTAACGCTATAATACAATTAAATATGGTCAAAAGGTCACCCATTCATCAATAAATACGCGGCATGTATTTTCTTTAATTCTCCAACATACATGTGCGTATACATTTTTTGTAATTATATATGAGAATATGTTGGCTAAAAGTTTAATCTAAAACAAACGATATAATTTAATAATTGGTATATTTCAGGTTTAGTGGTAAATCCAAAAGATTTATGACATTTATTATGTAACACTTACTTTGTAATTTCACTTGACTGATATAAATAATTCGCAGACATTATTTTCTTGGACAATATTTACGTGGTAACCTAGTCCATTGCTTTTATCCTTAAGTGTACTGCATTGACGGCGGAGACAAAACAGGATGTGGTTCACCCCCCTGGACCAATGATACCTGCAGAACAAACCCCTCAACGGTGTACAATTGTCCGTGGATGTGCAAAATATGTCCATGTAAGCCGTGGTTAGTCGTTGGTTGCTTTGTGATGCATGTCCATTTTCGTTTTCGAAACAGTACAATATGTGTCAATATTAGCAGGATATACTGTATGTATGTTTAGCTCACCTGAACCGAAGGCTCAAGTGAGCTATTGTGATCTCTTTTCGTGGGTCGTCCATCCGTTCATCCGTCAACAATAGCTTTAAACGACATCTCAATAACCGCTCGGTCAATTTTGAACAAACTAAACATCGATTTTTCCGTAATCAATGTCTAATTTGTTAAGATTAGGTCAACGCAACATCCAAGATGGCCACCATCACCATAAAAGTACAGACACCTTAAAAAATCTTCGTCTGAATAACCACTGAACAGATTTAGACAACCCCTGTACTTTCAAGTTTGTTAAGATCAAGTCCACGGAGTCACAAATGTCCGTGCCCCGGACGTCCAAAGTTTGTATATAGAGATGTCTATATAAAACAAGCTTATATATAACAGAGTCGATGGCATGCCATTGTCCCGCGACAACTTTAACGTGTTCAGACACAGTAAATGGTTATAGGGTAGGGATCTCAACTGTTTCCAATATCCCCGGTAGTGGGAATGGACCCCGGGTCCAATGCTGGTATCATGGTAGTAGCCGTGTGTTTATGCCACTGTTCCTGGTTGTGTAATTTTTATTTCTAATTGTGTTTGTTGCTCCCAAAGGATCACCTTTATCAGAATGTATTACATAAGATAGGGAAACGATCAAACAAATCGTCTTCTTTGAAATTACATGCTACAGAGTTCTCACATATTGCATTCACTATAAGCTTATGATCCTATACCAAGTTTGCTCAAATGGTGACCCTGGGGTCAAATTTAGCCCTGCCCTAGGGTTTATATGTTTTACACAGATGTATATAGGGAAACACTTAACAATCTTCTTCTCTGAAATTACTTACAATTTGCATTTACTAAAAGCTTATGATCCTGTACCAAGTTTGTTCAAATGGTGATCCTGGTAGTCAAATTTGGCTGCGCCCCAGGGGTCACATGTTTTACATAGACTTCTATAGGGAAATCACTTAAGAAATCTTCTTCTCAGAAACTACAGGATTATAGTGTTAATATTATGCATTTACTATAAGCTTATAGTCCTCTATCAGTTGTGTTTAAATTGTGACCTTGGAGTACACAACCCTGGAAACATAGCCCCTGGGTCATAACGTGGAAGCCATTAAGATCACCAGCTTATATAACTATATTTACTGGGCACGTTAAGATGGATACAACCATATAACCAGCATTAGCCTCGGAATCCGTCCGCACGCATGGGGACTTAGGCCCTGGGCCATAACCTGGTAAGTGTTGAGATTTACACAATATAACCATGTATACACATACTGGGCATAAACACACGGCCACTACCATGATACCAGCATTGGACCCGGGGTTCATCCCCACTACCGGGGACATTGGAAACCGTTGAGATCCCCACCCTATAACCATTTACTGTGTCTGAACACGTTAAGGTTGTCGCGGGACAATGGCATGCCATCGACTCTGTTAAAATAAGCTTGATTGACATTTTGTTCATCTTTGCA
The DNA here is from genome assembly GCA_037043455.1 of Cyrtodaria siliqua. Classification (NCBI taxonomy): domain Eukaryota; kingdom Metazoa; phylum Mollusca; class Bivalvia; order Adapedonta; family Hiatellidae; genus Cyrtodaria; species Cyrtodaria siliqua. The sequence goes on along the minus strand of JAWPHD010015396.1, from coordinate 30,367 downwards.
AAGATCATCATGTGAGCGATGCAGGCCCTCTTGTTTTATGTATGATACATGTCCATATAGGTTGGTGAAAATATACCATATATGTTCAGGACACTGCCCATGGTTGTTAATATATGCCCATGTAAGTGGAAACACTGTCCAGGTGTTTTTCTTATGTAAGACTGAAACACTGTTCCTGGTTGTGTAATTTTTATACATTTTAATATTATACATTTATATTACTGCTCGGCGTTTGTCTATGTAAGTGATATTACTTTGGCGTTGTCCGTCCGTCCTTCCGTCCTTCCGTCCTTCCGTCCTTCCGTCTTTCCGTCCTTCCGTCTTTCCGTCCTTCCGTCCTTCCGTCCGGAGCCATATCTTCATAAATGCAGGTTACATTTTCATTACACTTGGTAATAATATTCATCCTGACAGTGGGATGACACGCGGCTATTTTATCCGGAATCGCCCCAGTAACGCCGGAGTTATTGCCCTTTAATTGATAAAATTGTTAATTCTGTCCGTCCATGGATAGCCATATCTTGATAACCGCTTGTTTGATTTTCATTAAACTTCATTATAATGTTTATCTCAATAGTGGGATGTGACGCGGTAAATTTATTTCGGAATATTCCTAGTAACGCCGGAGTTATTGCCCTTTTATTGATAACATTTGCTTAATTCTGTCCGTCCACAGCCATAAATTGATAACCGCTGGTTTGATTAATGAAAGTTTGATTTGTTTTAAAGCTAGCCAAACTTGAGCCAAATACATCCATCCCCCCCCCCCCACCCCCCCCTGAAATAACAAGTCTGATAGTAGCAGTAGTAATGAGATGAAGTAATGAGATTGATAAATATCACATGGCCAGGTAATTAAAAAGTAATCATTGATATGCAATTCTACATTTCTTGTATATTACATTCATTACTATATTATACACACCTGCTAATATTACACCTAGTCCAGCCCTTCAGTCCCACTATAAAAGTCAATGCCTTAAAAATCGTACATATTTTTTCAAATCTACTATGGTGATGAATTTTAAAAATACCTATATAGTAGATATTAGAATCTATGAAGTCTCAAGGTCATGATTTATCCTAATTTAAAAAAAATCCGAACACATTTCTTCCACTCGAGGATAATACATTATTCGGCGGGGGATATCAATTCATCGAATTTTCTTGTTGATATTATATATACACGATCATTTAAGTGTTTTACTTATATTGTCAATTGATGCTGCCTTGTTTGTTTTACCTTGCAGAGATTATAACCTGGCGGGGATATCTTCATTTACACTGTTACGTTTATTGGGATGATAATAGGGTAAGAGTGAGGTTTGTGCACCATAGAATTGGTTTAAACCCCCAGCGGCAGTTTTTGCCTCTGACCGTTCCAAGGAGGTAGCCCTATTGCCAATCCGTTTGTGTTTGTGATGTCATATCTTGCCTTTTGATTATTGACATTCTTATTAGCGTTTAGTGTTGCGTTTTGGCTGTAAAATTTCACACCGACTGTAGTGTTATTACTTACTGGTACGTTAATATCATAGACTGCCCAGTCTTTGTGACTTTAAAGTAGAATAAAAGTTCAGTCGGTGCTAGGGAACATGCGAGGTGTTGGACCATATATTTCCTCCCATGAACAGACTCAGTAAAATATGTATAAAGTCGAACAGGAAATGTAACTTTCACAGAACACAGTCAGCCAAAAACACGCATTCAGTCAAACAACAATCAATTACAATGTTAATAAGCAAGGAATTTGACATCACAAACACAAACGGGCTACAAATAGGGCTACTGCCTTGGAACGGTAAGAGGCTAAAAGCCAAATGATTGTGTGAGGTGGGGTGGTGGGGGGAGTTAAACCAGGTTCTATGGTGCACCAAACCTCGCTATTGCCCTATTGTCATCCAAATATAGCGGGACAGTGTAAACAAAGAAATCCTCGCCGGACTATTTTCTCTAATAAACAAGGCAGCATTAATAGGCAATATAAGTATAACTCATAGTTGATCGTGTATATCGTAATATAAAAACAAAATGATGAATACAAGTATGTGGGAAAAAATGATATTTAAGCCGAAATTCTTGTAAATGACATTATCCTGTCCCTATTCTTGTAAATGACATTATCTTGTCCCTATTCCTGTTTTTGCAATTATCTTGCCCCTATTCGTGTAAATGGCATTATCCTACCCCTATTCTTGTAAATGCCATTATCCTGCCCCTATTCTATTAAATGCCAATATCTTGCCCCTATTCTTATAAATGGCATTACCCTGCCCGTGTTCGTACAAATTCAACTGTCCTGCCCCTATTCTGGTAAATGCCATTATCTTGCCTCTTTTGTCGCAAATATCATTACTTTAAGTTTGTCGTCATCTTTCCCGTTTACTTGTATTTGCCATTAGCTCATAAACGTATTCATATCATAATGCTATACATCTTATTGCTGAATCTACATATTTACAGGGGCCTTTGTTCCCTTTTCTGTCTGACACCTGCACCTTAGTAGTTCTTGGCAAACTTTAGCTTCAGGAAGTACGGTCCACAATGGTTCCTGGCCTTGGGTTCTCTTCCAGTCCCAACGACTTAGTAATAGTAAGCTACACTGGATTCTAATGATTGACCCCAACAATACCCAGCCTGGTATGCATCTCTTGTAGTGTGCTGAAGTAAAGCAGCAGATATAGCTGGTAATAAATTGAGTGACCTTCCTTTCTTTGTGAAGCGATCATTTCGTACCTCATCTATTGTTTCACATGTGCTTGTCCTATCGTACAAAAACACTACAAAGCGTTCTAGAATCGGCATCTTCTCTTGCAAACACTTGCAATGAAGGAGTATAGCCCAATACATTAAACATTAAATGACATCTGGATAACGTTTGCTTACTTCCCATGCAGACTTCTTTCCCTTACCACTGAAAAGGAAGTTTGGTCACATCCTGTAAAAGTATGCAGACCTGACATTGCTTTGTGCTTTGTACTTTTCTGGATTTAGGGATTCGGATATAGCATTTTCAGATATGTCACGAAAATGTTTCTCAGTGCCAAATGCAATCCACACTTCATTAACACAAAGCTCACTAACGACAGCAACTGACAACACAAGAACATCAGTATTCACTGATAGTTCTGATTATCACTCTTTCATAGTTTTGTTTACCACAATCGTTTCATGAAACAGTAGCGTATCCTCTTCATTTGTACATGGCGAAAGTTCACTTACATCTTTTCTCGATGAATTGCAGATTGCATCATTGTCCTTGGTTGACACTATTTGTTCTTATCAATAATTTCAATTGCCACCAATTCAGGATCCTCACGTGGTACCCCAAAGTGTTTCTCCAGACATGGTACCAAATTTGATTATGTACCAGATCGCAACTTACCAAAGCTAAGAGAGATATGGGTTTCATGTCGGAAAAAATTGTCGGCCTTCATTTGTCACTTTTCGTTGATTCACTAGTTAGGACAACTAAACAAAAGAAATGTGTTCGTCTTTATTGGCTCATATAATAAAAACAGTTCTCTATGTCGCTCCTGTATATGCATGGCAAACGTCGTTTCGCCTACTCTTTCTATGTTACGGACTGTGACAGCTACTTATTCAACTAAAATATCTCTAGTGCCTAACACTAGCAGGTCACTAGTGCACTCCTTACAAGGATTGCCCATTTCCTCTATAACTCCGCATAGACATTTAATTTGATTTGAAAAGTACATTGAAATCTATTCTTATGTTCGTGGTGATGTTCTTTTGGTTCTTTACATTGAGTATTCTTCATATGATCCTGCGAACATTTAAATTCAATTATAACCCTTGACATTTCTGGACTTGAAACCATCCCCCGAAGCAACTGGGTTGTATATTCTATTAGGGCCTCTGCTCTCCCGTCACCTTTGAAACATTGGTTGTTTTGCTCATGGGCATGGTCAATTGCAATTGGTGAAAATGCCAACTGGGCTTTGCGAACACACAATTGTCTATATTAAACTCTATGGCTACAGCTGGGTACTTTTCGGTCAAACAATTCATGTCCCGCAGATGAACTGGGTACCATCTGGCACGATCACTATGAGCTAATGCAAAAATACAAGGTATACATCTGGTCAGCATGTCGATATACAGCTTGAAATGTCCGTCTCTTAAGGATCTAACAAACGCAAGTACTAGCAATTCGTATTGCAAACCAATAGACCAGTACTGTAATTGAGTTTTTTTCCTTTTCTTTCCTTTTGTTTCTTCAAAGCTTAAACACTGGCCACCCATAAAACTAGTGTATAGGACTCATAGACCTTGTCATCAAAATGTACAAGCAGTTTGCGGTGACTTGATGTCCATATTGTGTTCATGACACATGACTGGATTTAAGGTAGGAATCTGCTGTGCCAGACAGTTTGTCCTGGGTTCAGATATTGAACAGCATCTTGTACAACATTCATAGAATGGCGTATCATTACCACCGACTTTGCTTGATCTTGGCATAAAGGTAACAAGTAATATTTATAGCATAATTTTTCGAGTATATGAGATTTATACTGCTTCTCGAGGGCCGTAGGCCCGAGAGTACAGTATAAATCGCATACGAGAAAAATATGCTATAAATGTTTTGTACCTTAGCCATGTATCCAAGTACGCGCGTGCAAGAAGTTTAAGGGCGTTGCAGGTTTTAGTAAAAATAACAGCAAGATCCAATCAAGAAGTAGCAGTATCACGCAGCATGAGCATGACCCATGTTTTGATTATATCTGCCATTTATAGCACGGTTGAAATATACATTCATTTATAGCACGGTTTCGGATCAGACCTTCAGGTTTATGAAAATTATATCATAAGCAAGAACAAAGGAAAACCATTAGAGCTGTTGTACAATGACGTGATATCTACCGGTTTGTTGTTTCGCTTATATTTAAATAAAGTAATGTTTCAATATATTCGTCAGTTAGTAATATGTAAAAACAACACAATTCTAATATTTAATATCAATGATGCAACTATGCAAAAGAAATATAAAAAGATCGGACAGGGAAAGTAGCATTCAAGGAGGACAGTAAACCACAAAACACAGAAACAAACACGCAAACAGACAAACAAGAAGGCAAAAGCAATAATAAATGCAAACGACATCACAAACACAAAAAGGTTGACAATAGGGCTACCGCCTTGGAACGGTCAGTGGCAAAGTAGGCCACTGGGGGTTTAAGCCGGTTCTAGGGTGCACCAAACCTCACACTTACCCTACTGTCATCCCATTAAAACAGGACAGTGTAAATAAAGAAATCCCCGCCATGATCTAATCTCTAACCAACAAGGCAAGTTCTGCTAACGGGTCACCTCATGTTTTAAGATTGTACTGTGTTCCTTTAAAGTTGTGTGTACAAGGAGTGGGGTGACTGGATCATCTGTATCCGTGTAATCTTCGGTCTGAAAAGGATTTACACTGTTCAGTTCATTCTAAATTTATTACAAAATCTCACCTACAGTGTATGCTGTATTTTGACACCTTTCTGTTTAATGTCAGGAATGTTTACCTAAATCAATGACTAGTATGTACAAATATGACTTAAATAGCACTAGATTTAATCAGGATTCAGGATTAACAAATTTGTTAAAATGTTTAACCTGGGATCATATTTGGCTCCTCCCCAGGGGTCATATATTTACACAGAGTCATATAGAAACATCTTTAAAAACTCTTCTCTAAAGAAACAAGAGCCAGGTGTCTACTTTTTTGCATGTAGTATAAACTCATGATTTTCTATCAATTTTGTTTACATCGTGACCCTGTGGTCAAACATGGCCCTGTCTTGGGGTTACAGTTTTACAAAGAATTGTATAGAAAGGTCCATAAAATATTGTTCTCTGAAACTGCAAGAGCTAGAGGTCTAATGCTATACATGTAGCATAGGTGTATCGATCTCATGTGGTGATCCTATGGTAAAATTTTGTCCGGTCACGGATTTCATCCTTTTTTCAGGATGTAGGAACGTCTATTAACATCTTCTTCTCTGGAACTACAAGCGCTAGAGGTCTAAAACTATGCATGTAGCATAAGTGTATCGATCTCTACCAATGTTGTTCACAAATGTTGATCCTATGGTCAAATTTTGACTGATCACGGAGGTCACACTTTTACATAGAGTTATGTAGGAACGTATATATACATTGTAATTAAAAAGAGTTAAAATAGACTAATAAGATTTATGTTGCAATTTGCAATGTTTAATTCAAATGTTTACCCGGTAATCATAATAAGTATTGACATAACGCATACACCTAAAATAGACCAATGCTATAAAAAAGTTAAACCCCACATTTCCCTTATCTAGAATCCTTTGGACTGTTTGTGTCATTTGTGCAATAATGTTTATATCAGAACATGTTAATAATATTTCTTCTGCAGTTACTTTAAGAAAGGCTTATATTTTTAGTTTGTCGTGTGTATCTACTTATCAGGCCTACGCAACACAGATATGCAATGTCATGAACATTGCTTGGTACTTAACTGCATCAATCTATCATAATTCCTTATTCATATTATAATAGTATTTAAATCATCGTTGAAATGTTGTAAATTACTGATTCTTACAAGTTTACACATATAATGTGAAAAAATATTGACTCGACTAAATGCATAAATAATAGTATGTGTCAATTAAAGTGGGTGGGTAAATTGACTTCTAATTTGAAGAAAAACAGAGATTTAAAACAGAATTCAGTGCTAAACAGAGCTTATGTACTCTTGATATGAATTTTAAACTTAATTGCATCTTTAAAAAGTACCTCAATAATTATTCACACAAGCATTAGATTCAAAACTGAACATCAAATACTTATATGAAAGCACTGCAATGATAACCTATTAATGTTCGATTTTTTATAAAGGGTATCTGTTCCAGATTGCTATCATGGAAAATGTAATCTATATGCATTGTTCGTTTTAAAAAATGATCGTAGAATTTGTCGTTTGAGTTCGTAACAATATCGAAAATGTTGGGTCTAGCTCAAGGCCAAATAGAAGTGATAACTGCATCAACATGTATCTGTGATGTCTTTATTCATTTAAAAATACATATAGCATTAAAAACCACTGGATGAACGTAAACATATGGTTTTATCTCGGAAAAATATAATTTTTATCACATTACTTTGATGTTTTTTACTATTAAACTTACATTTTGCCAAGATGTATTGATTTTTATTGTTATTATATATCTCTAAAGATGTAGGTAAACGTTCAGGATAATGTAGCGGTCATTTTGAATTTGGCGGCCATATTAAATTTGTTTGCTTGGCCCTATAGCTAAAAAAGTTTGATATGATGTCACCTATCACTGTGCCAAGTTTCATGCTTTTAACCTAAAGTGCACAATTCATTCAATATTTTGCACGAAGGAGCTCCATTATTATAAAATCCTGGTAATATAAGCTTTCTCATCGCCTAATGGAATTAAGGTTGGACCACATAATGAAATGTATTTTATTTGATGTCATATTTTGTAACGTTACTTTAGCTATACGTAAGTTGCTTTTACACATTTTAATCAGTTTTGACAAAATTATACAATTATGTTAATAGATGGTTCGAAGAACTACACAGAGGGAAGTATTCGCCTACCATGGGAGACGACTACATTACCGACGACTACATCACTGATGACGGCATCACCTCTAACTGGCGGAAGGACATTACCGTTGGGGATGACAACACCACCGACGACTGCATCACCCCTCCCAGGAGGAAGGATATCACCACTGGGGTCGACGACACAATCTTTACCTGGAGGAACACACTTACCACTGGGGAGAGGGACGGCAGCATGCTTGATTTCCACACTACTGACAATAATAGCATCTATACTGACGGTGCTAACAATCGTATAAAGTGTCTAGAAAACGTTTTCCGGAACGGCTATATGACTATTATTGATTATTTCTGTGTTTGTAATTATTAGTAATAGATAAAGGGTGATCACGAAAATAATTTAACACTGTTATGAAATATATCTGTAAACATTATTCATAGAAGATATACATTGTAGTTAAAGGGAGTGCATCAAGATCGGTTTTGTTTAACATTGTTCAAATACATTTATGCATTTTATTGAAATGAAATAAATTAAATGAGCCATAAATCACAAAAGAAATTATACTGACCATATTAAATAAACGGCCCGAAGAAGGTATTTCCTAACTGTGGTTACGCGCCAGAGATAGCTATTTTAAGCTTGGTGGTAAACTTGCAAAGCGAGCTTCTCGTATCGATATCGCCGATTTGCTCAGGGTGACTCTATTTATAACTTATGGATTTCTTTATGGACGATTAAGTCTTCTTGTAATTATAATTATTAACAACAGCACTGCATTATAGGATATTGTTAATATTCCAACTATATCTTTGAACCATTGCACGTTTTAGTTTGCTCATTTCATAGCCTTTTTATGTTTAACAAATTTAGCCCTAAAGTATGATGAACCTACTTTAAACTATAAATAAATAAACATATTCTCATATATTCATGTTTGTTTTTATTTTATATGCATGACGTGCTATTTTAGTTCATATGAGTAGGATCTTAGTGAGCTATTGTGACCGCTTTTCGTCTATCGTCTTTTGTCTGTCTATGCTATTTAATATTTTAGACAAATAAACTAATTATTTATCTAATATCAGTCTAACCAAACGTCAAATGGATAATAATATGATCAGTAGCCTCATAAGTTTGTTAATATTGGAACAACGTAACATTTAAGATGAATGACGATACCAAAAATAGCAGATCACATTAAAAAATACAATTATTTTTCCCCAAGAGCGAATTTCGACAATCGCCTATCAAAAATGATCTTTTAAAGTTATGGGGCAATCTCTCTCAGAGGCCATTACATGTCAACGTCTAAGAAAGTAGACTGCGATCACGTGATAATTTGTCACATGACCGTAGCTAAAATATCAAAATAACGAACAGAAATTCAACACCGTGACACCATTAACTATCGGCTGCTGATTGATAAACAGTCGTCATTGAATGCTACTTTCCCTGTCCGATTTTCATATCTGTCTTTTTTTTATTTTCAAAATCTTTTTTATGTTAGTAATTTAATTGAAAATTAGATATAAAAATTGAACAGGAAAAGTAGCATTCAAGGACGACAGTCAGCCAAAAACACACACAGAAACAAAGAACAACTCTAAAGATTAAAAAAGGCCAAATAACACAAAAGGGTTGACAATAGGGCTACCGCCTTGGAATGGTCAGTGGCAAAAAAGGCCACTGGGAGTTTAAACCAGGTTTTAGGGTGCACCAAACCTCAGACTTACCCTACTGTCATTCCAATAAAACGGGACAATGTAAATAAAGACATCTTCGCCATGAACTATTCTCTAACCAACATTAATAGGTTAGAGAATTAATAGGCAATATAAGCAAAACACAAAGATGCTCGTGTATATATGTATATATATACAAGGTTGAAATAAACATATTGGCTTTAACATAAAATTCCTGAAATATGTGGTAAACATAGTGCAAAGCATATGTTTGGATATACAAATTATACCACTATTGCGCACCTTTGGATTTATAAATATTTGTTTTATGTGACAAAGAAGGTTGAAAAAATCGGACAGGGAAAGCAGCATTCAAGGAGGACAGTCAACCACAAAACACAAAAACAAACACGCAAACAGACAAACGAAAAGGTAAAAGTAATAAAAAATGCAAACGACATCACAAACACAAAAGGGTTGACAATAGGGCTACCGCCTTGGAACGGCAGTGGCAAAGTAGGTCACTGGGGGTTTAAACCGGTTCTAGGGTGCACCAAACCTCACACTTACCCTACTGTCATCCAATAAAAACAGGACAGTGTAAATAAAGAAATCCCCGCCATGATCTAAACTCTAACCAACAAGGCAGCATCAATAGGCAATATAAGTAAAACACAAATTTGCTCGTGTAAATATAATACAAAAAAACAATAGCCTAGAAAGCCACAATGAAGGTACGCAATGACTTGGCAGAAGCCAGAGCAGTAAGAGAATACACCATTAAGGGCACGACAAGAAAGAACATGGACAAACATCAAACGCCACCGTCCCAATCGGCCTTAGGTAGGCGTCATCATAGGGTCAAACGCCTGTCCGGTCATCGTACAATTAAAGAGGAAAGCATAGTGGCGAACTGTAAAAGGGTCCACCACCAAGCATGCAGTACGTTGCAAAATGATAGGGTCATAACCTCTTTTGATAAACTTTTTAACAAGTTTAACAAAGATAGTATGAAAGTGATCATGACCAAGAATCTTACGCAGTTTATAAATTACATCACCATAGAAGTCAGGTTGTGATAGTCCTTGTCGCAGAAGAGTCCTTAAATTACATTTATATTTGGAAAGAAGATCAAGGTTACGATAATAACATTTTGCAAAGGTTTTACGAAGTTTATGGTAACGGTAACCCTGAATGAGTAACTGTTTAGTTATACAAAGATTACGAATATTAAAGTCTTCAGCTCGAGTACAAGCTCTAGAAAAACGAATAAGTTGAAACAGATACACCCCATAAGAAGTTGCTCGGGGAACATCCCCATCCAAGTGGGGATAATTAACAATGTCAAAATTAAAATCTTCTTGTAATTATAATTATTAACAACAGCATCTCTCTTGTCATAGATTTTGCTAATTATTTTACCATTTTCAATCGAGAGATCTAAATCAAGAAAAGAAGCGTTATTATAAGATATATTTTCTTTATTAAGCCGAAGTTCTTTAGGATAAATATTATGAACCATAGTTGGAAAGAAAGGGTTGTCAATGTTCAGTATGTCATCCAGATACCGAGAGGTGTCATTAAAAGCTTCAATAACATATGCCTGGGTATCTGGTGAAAGACTCAACATGAAATCCCTTTCATAGCAAAATAAAAACAAATCTGCGACAAGTGGTGCACAGTTCGTACCCATAGGGATACCAACAATTTGTCTATAAACGGTGGTACCATACCTGACGAAAATATTATCTAAAAGGAAGATGAGTGCTTCACAAACTTCATAGCAAGTCCACATAGTATAATTGTCTAAACTGCCGTTAGTGAAAAACGCTTTAATATTATTACATGCCAAAAATGTAGTATTTTCTCTAGCGAATGTTTTTTGAATAAGAGAAATTAGCTTGTCTTTAATAAGATGATGTGGTAAGGTTGTATATAGTGTAGAGAAGTCATAAGTACTTATTGATGAAACTTGACCTTTATTGAAAATTTTATCAAGAACGTCTCCTGAATTTTTTATAGACCAAAATAAATTAATCCCAGAGTTTTCATAAGTTTTATCACAATATAGTTTAACGTGATCTTTAACGGCAGTAAGACAAGAAGTTAAACGTTTGGAGATGTTTGTTGTGGTGCAGGCACTAGAATTAGAAATAAAGCGAGCCTTATACGGATATTTATGTAATTTAGGAATCCAGTACATGGTAGGCAGTTTATTTTGCTTATCGCTTACACCAGCCTTGAAAGTAGTGACTTATTCATAGTTATATCGAGAAAGGTTAGAGATCTACACACACTGTTTGGACACCCCACTGTTTGTATTACCAGTGGTGTTATCAGGTGGGAAGCAGAGTGGTTATTTAGCTCCGCCGTCTACTTTTCAAAGCAACACATGACAGCGGAAAGTAGTACGTCATTTTCCGTCAACGTCAAAAAAAAAGTGAAACGACCGCCATTTTCTTTTTTTTAAAGACGTAATTTCGAAGATTGTGACAATTTTACATGATTAAAATTTCAGTTCCCCTTTAAGTTTCGTCATCTTCAGCTGTATTGACTTTTAGAAGCCTTACTGCGCGAGAAATTGCGAGATTCACCCATTTAATATTCCGAAGCGAGGGGGAATAACTCGTAAGAGATGCCATTGTTAAAATGCGTTTAAAAATGATAAAACTTGTGTTTTTTTTTAAATTAAATACAAGAGACGCTCAAAATATGTTGTTGAAGTTCATATTGTACATGACGTGTGCTTCATGTAACGAAAATCATGTTACTTCTTTATCAAAATTACACGCTAAAAAGAAAAAAATCGACCCGGCACTGTCGGTCAAAAAGTATAACGAGCATCAGTGACGATCTACAATACATATGCGTATGCGGTGAAGCATATTTAAAAAGATCGACATCTGTTCGATTTCTTGGTGTGCGTTTTGATGGCCCATCTGGTACGATAGTATAATCCGAGCCTTCTCTGACCCTAAAAAGCCTCTATTTTTATTTTGTTGTTACTTTTTTTAGGCGTACACAGCCAGATCAATATAAAAATCGCAAAAACGTCTGATAAGGTCAGAGAAGGCTCGGATTATATACACCCCTGGTTTGTTAATGCTATATTTTTTTATTTGGCGAGCATCACTATATATATGCAGCCATATTTAATGTCAAAATATTAAAACAATGCTGCAGTCCAATTTATTTGGCTTTTCCTCACCGGCCCACCCCTAACCACCACCCACCCCGCACGACTAACAAAAATAAGGGCTAGGTCTCATTGGAATCTGGGAAACCGCCCTACACTTACTCTTGGTTTATATTAAACATGCTTCGATCGATAAACTTTGGATAGGAGGATATATGTCCACTGCCGATTGACGAGGCTAAAGGGAAATGACGAACACACTGGAGGAAACTCAGTGGCGCTGGTGAGGCTTGAACCTGGGTCCTTTGGTTTTAAGTGCGCCACTCTATCCACTGTGCCACGGCGTCCCTTGACAAACATATATAACGGCTTAATATGTCGAACTAGTATAGACATAGAAATATCAGTTTCCGGACTAATTAGTGGGAGCGGTCACTAAGTCTACCTTGAACTAGAAGTGTTTTCCATGGAAACACTTGTGTGGCCTGCCTTGTTCTTATTTCCAAGGTTAGGAAATTGCAAGTTTGTCTTATTAAAGGGCATAACTCTGCCAAAATGGAAAAAGTCAGAGTTATTGCACATGTGTAACAACATTCCTTGAGTTGAGATGAAGATATGTGTGAAGTTTCATGAACATGCGTCAAATACTTTTCAATTTATGACAAATGTTAGGTTGCAGCAGCAACGTTTAATACACATTCCTGGTTGCAGGTTAAAGCATGACGGACGGACGGCAATGGACAAAGTGATCCCTAAGTGTATGCCATGCTAAGCAGGCGACACAAAAACAAGAGTTCAGTTCTCATATAAATATATTTATCATGAGAATATTTTTATGCCCTCTTCAACCAAATGAATTTTATTTTACCAGGCTAGACCTGTGATATTTGCGTTATCCGATGAATAATGCTAATTGTAGCATGGTCAGTGACATTTCCTTTGATGAATGCAGAGCATTAAATCGTTTAATTTAGGATAACTAAATGGGTGTGGCTTTATCGTACTACAACTACCGGATATTGGAATTTAGAGTACGGTCACTATGACGTCACAGTGTTACGCCCATCTCGGTGTTTAAATAAGCCAACTCGCCGAGACCAGACTCTATCTATTACATAAAGTAAAACATGTTCCGAGACACTAATTTCAGTGCTTGATGTACACTTCAAGATTGGCATGTGCCCTTTTATTTACAAAAGATCTATTTCAAAAGCTTGAATAAACGATAAATAGATTAAAATGACCTTGTGTTCCCCAAAGGCTGTTTTTTCAGTTCTAGATACCCAAATGGAAACATTTGTTTTACATAGATCATCTAGGTGACTGAACTAAAGAATACACTATTCAATATTTTATTTATATTTATAAACTAAACATCTGTTATAATAAGACTACAATAATGCTATTTACTTCATACTTAATTACTCACGTTAAATGGGGTGGTCTGCCTCTAACCACAAAAAAATCAACAGTCATATATGGCTTAAAATGTGCTAAAATGATGTAAAACACCATTCAAACAAACAAATTACTTCAATATTATGCCAGATGTTGCATGGCAAACCAAGTTTTTTGAATGTGAGCAGTATGACATTGTATACGGTACATTTGGTGTGATTTTTAACAGCTTTACACAATATACACATGATATATAGTCTCTGTGAGATATAATTATGTTCATTTTGGTTCTTTAAAAAATAATGTCTGCTCAGTTCTCGGGGATCGCCTAACTGAAGTCACCATCAGACGGACACATCTCAAGCGGCATTACGCAGTAACAAGAATACACCGTGTAACACATATGGTCGAAGAAAAAATAACCGCGTTTCTGATTTGGCCTAATTAAATTAATATATTTCCTGGAGTTGAGAATCTTGCGATCATAGTATTGTCAACGTTTTTGGTTAAATCCAAACGTCTTTCAGGGTTGCAAATGGTATTTGAAGAACGAAGGGCATCTCGAGATCAGATGATGCGTCTCTGAAATGAACAAAAAAAGGTTTTATTTTTTTTTAATTTAATTATATGAAAGCAGTTTTAAAGTGAAAATGATACTGAACTAATAAATTGTGATGGTAATGTTCGACAAAATCTTCAAGATTGCTGTGTCCCTTTAAAGTATTATTGTCCTATTATATGTAACAGTAACGCGCAATTTAACTGGGGCGGTCTTATATCGATGTAAACTGACACCACAGAGAAACTTTTACGTTGTATCATCAACGTGTATCCATTGCTTTATGTTTCACAATATATATATATATATAAAGTAAAGTATCTCAATGCGCTGGAACAATAGTTAGGCAAAAAACATATATATCTGTGTTTTTGTAACCTGGCCGACTCCCTTATAACACTCCTTTTTTTAAAGTTAACTATCCCGCCAAATAATTACAAAATTACACTAGAAAATCGTTTATTGAAACTCTGTCCAGGTATTCAGGTCATATAACAATGTGTATGTGCCGATTAAAAGTATAGGTTTATTAATAGGTTCTTAGAATACCTGTGATTGAATATCCATAAAATGAATTATGAGTTAGACTAAAAAAATCTTCTTCTCTGAAACTACAAGAGCCAACAGTTTAATAGTTTGTATTTACACTCAGCTTATGGTCCTCTACCAAGTTTGTTCAAATGGTGACACTGGGGTCAAATTTGGCTCTGTCCCTGGGTCACATGTCAAACTGGGGATGTTCCCCGAGCAACTTCTTATGGGGTATATGTGTCTCAACTTATTCGTTTTTCAAGAGCTTGTACTCGAGTTGAGGACTTTAATATTCGTAATTTTTGTATAACTAAAAAACTACTCAATCAGGGTTACCGTTACCATAAACTTCGTAAAACCTTTGCAAAATTTTATTATCGTAACCCTGATCTTCTTTCCAAATATAAAAGTAATTTAAGGACTCTTCTGCGACAAGGACTATCACAACCTGACTTCTATGGTGATGTGATTTATGAACTTCGTAAGATTCTTGGTCATGATCACTTTCATACTATCTTTATTAAACTTGTTTAAAAGTTTATCAAAAGAGGTTATGACCCTATCATTTTGCAACGTTCTGCAAGCTTGGTGGTGGACCCTTTTACAGTTCGCCACTTTGCTTTCCTCTTTAACTGAACGATGACCGGACAGGCTGTGGACCCTATGATGACGCCTACCTAAAGCCCAATGGGACGGTGGCGTTTGATGTTTGTCTATGACCTTTCTTGTCGTGCCCTTAATGGTTTATTCTCTTGTTGCTCTGGCTTCTGCCAAGTCAGTGAGTTCTTTCATTGTAGCTTTCTAGGCTATTGTTTTTTTGTATTATATTTACACGGGCATATTTGTGTTTTACTTATATTGCCTATTGATGCTGGCTTGTTGGTTAGAGATTAGATCATGGCGGGGATTTCTTTATTTACACTGTCCTGTTTTAACGGGATGACAGTAGTGTAAGTGTGAGGTTTGGTGCACCCTAGAACCGGTTTAAACCCCCAGTGGCAATGTGTTGCCACCGACCGTTCCAAGGCGGTAGCCCTATTGTCAACCCTTTTGTGTTTGTGATGTCGTTTGCATTTTTTATTACTTTTGCCTTCTCATTTGTCTGTTTGCGTGTTTGTTTTTGTGTTTTGTGGTTGACTGTCGTCCTTGAATGCTGCTTTCCCTGTCCGATATTTTTATCTTTCTTTGGTAACTCTTAATGTAACGCTCCAGTTTTGGGGTTTGCTGGTTAAAGCCGTATATCACTTGACAGGAGGTGGCAAAATCTGCAAGGATCCCTGAAAGAAATATGAATTCTTGTTTATTATTGTTTATGTATTAGTTTGTGTTTGTTTGTGTGTGTGTGTGGGGTGGGGTCGGTGGAGGGTGGGGGGGGGGGGGCGGTATGGGGGCATGTGGAGGCATGCTGATCAATGAGTCATAAATGACCTTGATCAATGCGTGTATCTTGGTCTGTTCTGTAGACTGCTAGCTGTTCTTACATCATTCAACCATAACAATAGTTAACACATGAAAAGGTCTGTCTTTTTTCTCATTAAATCATGCAATTGTTAATTATTGACTTTCAACTATCCCAGTTATTCAACACAACAACACATCAACAGCCAGCTAGTTGCGGTTTATTTTTTTTAAGCTTCCAGTTGCGGCTGATTTTTAACCGTAAATATGCTAAAAAGTGTTTAAACATAGGACTGTACATATGATTTACTGGCATTTTATCTGGGGGACAAGAAATAATTATGTCCGGAAGTAGAAAATATTCATGTTTTACGTTTCCGTTGTTGCTTTTCAGTTTTGATATTTATCTTGTAGTCGCCATTTTGAATATGAGTGTTTTGAGTGACAAAAAGGGGTGACCAACTTTCAAAACGGTCTCAAAAAATGGGTAGTCATGAATTTTGCCGAAATATTTAGGAAAGGTAGTAGAGGTACTGATCTATCATTCCTGTTAATTTAAGCCAAATCGGTGATGACCCATTTTTCGTGACCGTTTTGAAAAATAAAATAAAAACCAGAGTGAAGAACGTCCGATGCATAGTAAGTCTAGATTTAGATAGTCACGAGCTGTAAGTATCAGGACCCGCTCACCAAACATAGACGGATAACAATTTCAAACTAAAAATGGGGCATTTAATGGAGAAAAGTGTTATTGTTACAAAAGAGTATGATAGTGGACCTTTGAAAATGGCCGAACACGATTTATACGAAATATTGCAGTCTCGGGTTTGATTGAGACTGTTCATGAACGGTAGTGAAGTATGCTTGCTACCATTCTCGCCCCTAGCCCCGGTTTGAGCAGAACTCAATATTCATAAAATCAATAGTACAGCATTTTAACCATCCCGAAGATGGCATGCATATGGCGGTGGACATGCCATATTTACTGCCATTATTCCATGTCTTAAATATCTCAAAACTACTCTCAATTCAATTAATCAAATTTTTTGGTAGGGAGAAACTGAGATGCTACGTAAGGAAATGGACACCATAAAACATCAGTAAACTTATGATGCTGCTCTCAGCAGGGGCACCAGATCACAGGTTGTACCAACAGATCAGCTGCCTCACTCACAGGATACAGAAAACTGCCATACTGGACACCAAACAACTTCCCAGCCATCAAAGGCTACATACCAGCAGGAAATTGAACTGGTGATCAGTCAGAGGCACTCAATCAGTGAAGACTCATTCTTGCATACACCACAGAGATCACCTACGGCGCAAAAGTCACATGTTCGCAATACACAGAAATCAAGTACCGCAAGAAGGTTTTGCTGCTGGGCGAATCTATATTGCATGGTGTCAATTCCGAGGGACTAAAACATAATGTCCATAAGCACTCTGTATCAGGAGCAACAACACTTATAACAGACATACACCTATATGATCTGCAACAATTTGATACAATTGTACTGTATATAGGAGGTAAGGACCTCTCAAGAGACGCTGATACTGAACTAATTGAATAGCAGTATGACCAGCTTATTGACCCAATCAAGGCTGGAAACGAAAACAGCAAAATAGTTTTGTCAAAAATTGCACCTAGAGGCGATGTTGACGTTCACGCAGTAAATATGATAACTGAGCGCTTGTCAGTTCATCACAAAACTGACTATGTTGAAAACTACCGTTCCTTTCACGATAAAAATGGAAAATTATTAACCCGTTTCCTGAACGAAAGAGATCATATTCACCCGTATAAACCAGGAACCAAGCGAGTGCTAGCCACAGTTGAAATTGTTCATGACTTCGTCAAGTGCACTTTCGCCGGAAAACCAGTTCAACAATTTGGCCAACAGGTAACTTCGCAAATGCAATAATTGCCAGAACCAGGCGTTCTTTTTTCAACCTAGAAAGTGCTCAAACTGTAATGAAACTAGCCACAACACCGACGAATGCAGACATCGCCAACCCGTCAAATGTTGGGCATGTGGTCTCATAGGTCACAAACTGGACATATGTTGGAACTTTGTATATAAGCACGGCAATGATGCCAACTATCAGAGACACGCAGAAATTTGTGATCTTAGCGTATGTACGTGTAAACATAAGAACAATAACAGCGTAATTGTACTGCCACATTCAATAAAAAGAAATCAAACAAACAATCAATTACCTAAAGTTGCGCACTTAACTGATATATGTTTAAATAAAAAGGGTTTTAATATTGGTCACATTAACATGCAGGGATTACCTACAACAATTTACCAAATTAAATTAATGTTAAGTTCACCTTTAAATGAAATGTGCTTGGAATCAGTGAGACAAAATTTACTAGTGACAATAAAACTGAATCATTCTGTGTAGATGGTTTTCAAGTTCCATTTCGAAAGGATAGAGAAGTAAACGGAGGTGATGGTTTGATTGTTTATGTTAAAAATGGCGTAAATTGCACTAGAAGAACCGATTTAGAAGATGATTATATAGAAATTATATGGATTGAGATTAAGCCAAATAAAAGTAAACCAATTTTTATTGACTCGATATACAGATACCCGTGTCTAGAGTAATATGGAAGCACAATTTGATGAGCACTTAGAAAATGTTCAGTTAGAGGAAAAAGAATTAATTATTCTAGGAGATATCAATCGTGATTTACTTAATCCACAGATAAATATAGAATGGTCTAATTATATTTCATCATTAGCGCTTGTTCAAATGGTAAAAGAACCGACAAGAGAAGGTCCAAATTCAAAATCTCTCATAAATCATGTTTAAACTAATTTTGAAGAAAATAATTGTGTAAAAGTACAAAAAACAAATACAAATACTCACCAATCTATTAAGTATCGATTTTTAAAACTTTTGTCGAGGAAAACTTTATTAACGATCTTAACAGCATATCTTGGAGCACACATGGAAGTTATACAGATGCAAATGACTTACTTAACACCTGGGTGACTAATTTCTCAATTGTTATTGATAAGCATGTTCCGCTTAGTTGTTAAACTTGTTAAAAGGTTTATCAAAAGAGGTTATGACACTATCATTTTGCAACTCACTGCATGCTTGTTGGTGGACCCATTTACAGTTCTCCCCTATGCTTTCCTCTTTAATTGTGCGATGACCGGACTGGCTGTTGACCCTAAGATGACGTCTACCTAAATCTCAAAAGGACGGTGACGTTTGATGTTTGTCTGCAGACTTGTCTTGTCGAACCCTCAATGATTTATTCTCTTGTTGCTCTGGCTTCTGCCAAGTCATTGTGGCGCTCTAGGCTATTGTTTTTTTTGTATTTATATATACAAGAGCATCTTTGTGTTTTACTTATATTGCCTATTAATGCTGCCTTGTTGGTTAGAGAATAGTTCATGGCGGGGATTTCTTTATTTACACTGTCCCGTTTTATTGGGTTGAAGTAGGGTAAGTGTGAGGTTTGGTGCACCCTAGGACCTGGTTAAAACCACCCAGCGGCCTTTTTTGCCACTGACCGTTCCAAGGCGGTAGCCCTATTGTCAACCCTTTTGTGTTTGTGATGTCTTACTTGGCCTTTTATTCATCTTTAAATTTGTTCTATGTTTCTCTGTTTGTTTGTGGTTGACTGTCGTCCTTGAATGCTGCTTTTCCTGTTCGATTTTTATATCTATATTTAGAATACATAGGGTTACAAAGCTCCAACAATCTGATTGACTTAATTCTGATATTTTAGATGCAATAAAGAAAAGAGATATATGTATAACAAAATATGATGTTCAAAATTACAGAATTTGAAGAAATAAAGTAATGTAATTTGATTAAAGAATCGAAGAAGTCGTCTTATGAAAGGAAAATTGAAGAACGCAAATCAGATCCAAAGTCAATTTGGAAAATATTTAAAGAGCACGGTGCCTCGACAACAACTTCGCAAAAAGGAAATTCTGTAAAAACGGTGAGGAAATAACAAATTTAAAAGAACCTATTTCAAACTCGGACTTTTGTAAAGGAATCTGTAAATCGCACTGTTCCAGACACAATATATGTTAACGGTGAGGAAATAACAAATTTAAAAGAACCTATTTCAAACTCGGACTTTTGTAAAGGAATTTGTAAATCGAACTGTTCCAGACACAATATATGTTAACATTCCGCTCATAACAGAAGAACAAACTCGTAAAATGCTTCTCAGTTTAGATACATCGAAATCCAAGGGACTTGACCAAATTGTCTAAATTACTAAAATTATCAGCCAATGTAATATCATTATCACCTCCCTTAGTTGGGGTTTCAGTAGGTACAATCATAGAGTCCCAAGAGGTAGTCCAATACTCATTAATCCAGGGAACAATTAATCCAGGAAACACTTAATCCATGAAACTAATTTCATATTTGAGGAAAACATGTTTTAGAGATTCACACACTTTAATCTGGCAACATATTTTTATCTTTCTATAATTTAACTGCACAGATTTTTATCCAGGCAAACAGATTTTATATCCATGGAAAACACAATTACCGGTATATCCAAATAAGAATTTCACATGTTAATCCAGGAAAATAGAATTTATATTCCAAGACGCAATACATATGTATTACAAAGCGATGTGTATATCCATCGAATATGGCATTATTGCTTATTAGATTTACTGTAGAAGTTGCAGTATTACTCGATTCATTTCCCTAATGAGTTTATTAGCTCTGGTGATTGAATACTTTTTGTATGTAGGTTTTCTGAAGGTTCGATTCCTGAGAAATTATCTAAAACGGTTTTAATTGAACGCATATATTTTTTTAGTATTTCTGCTAGTTGCTTTTCGTAATTTTGAATGTCCAAGGATGAAGAGGCTATTGAATTACTGATTGTTTCTTCAAGCTTGTCAATTCTTTCTATAATATCCGATTGTGATGTAGTAATTCGATATTCAAGGTTATTTATCCGGTTTAAAATATCTCCTTCATTTTGAGTATCTGCGCTTTCCATTTTCCTTTTGGACCCCTTTGGTTCAGGGAAATCATCCTCTCCCTCTATGTCAGATATTAGATCATAACTGCCTGTTACAGGATTTTTCCTGGCTGGCCCCACACAGCTTGCAACAAATTGTTCCAATTGATCGGCTTGTTGCACCTGTCGGCCAGTCCTTGACATTGATTGTTCTACAATATCCATCTTTGTAGATGTACAAATGTTTTCAGAATATTTAATTCCTTTTTCAAAGTGACAACTTTAATGTGACGATTTAAAGATTGTTGCACTTGATAACATCGTCCATAGAGTTGACACCTAAATGGTGAAGGCATAATCTGTTAAATGCCCAGAGCTTGTGGGTCCTAGGCTTTTATACTGGAGACTGAGCCAGAGATATGAATCATCCCTGGACAGTATTGAATTCAGGTCCTAAACTGTCTCCAAATATGGTAAGGTATTAGCATCCTTATTCCAATTTGCATAGAGCTTATCTGGATTTATCTATTTTTTAGTGTAAGAAGGTAATTTTATACCAAGTTGACATCTAACACTCAATTCCAAGCCTGTGAGTTTGTCTCCGGTCAATACCCTCTCTGCAGAACTTTTTTGTCCTAGTACCACGCATGAGGTCAATACCTTCTCTGCAGGACATTTTTGTCCCAGTTTTTAGCACATTTTTCAGTTTATCTGGCTCATTAACAGGTGGTTCTGTTGGGAGAGTCACTTGTTGATTCTGTAATGTGAGCACCCACTGTGGAAAAGTATTGCACAAGAATGGTTTTATTCGGCATGATGAATGATTTTAGACCTTGTTTTACCAGAACCTTTTATTTCAAATAAAATATCATTGATTTTCCTTGTAATAACATATGGTCCCTTCCATATTTCTTATTTTAATTTATGACTCTTTCCCACTATTCTTGTAGTATATATAGTAAACAATAAACAACATCACTTACTACATAATATATATGTATTTTGGGGTTTCTGGACCAAATCTCTCGTTTCACTCGAGATTTGATCCAACAACCCCAAAATACATATATATGAAAAACGCTTACCGCAAGTTGCTGAAATAAGCTGGTCCAGAGTTATATTCTGAGATTTTTTAATAAAAGTTGATTTGTTATCAAAATTACACCCAAATCAACGAATAAACACGAAATCAACAAAAACCATATAGTTCGATTCTCCGAGCTTGAATACAAAGTGGTGGATCATACTCAAACACATTACTAAAACAATAAATCACACACTTTTTAGATTTTTTTATAAGGACTCACGATTGAGATATGCTTTGTTTCTTGCCGCCATTTGGCACAGGAAAATAACACGGTCAAAGAAATCTTTATATTCCGTTTCTAACAAATCTAAAATACATCCAGTTTTACCACATATGATTGCGCAGTGGGGATATTTTGGGAATACTGTTTTTTTCATCTTTATCTTACGCGTGAAAAAAGTTTTCTTGGACTCATACGCTGGTAAGCTTTTATAATGTTTTTGTATAGGTAATAATTGGTAATAAATACGTTCAGCTCCATCAAATCCGTCTTCCCTGCTGTCAATCAAATTTTGCATATATTCGTATGTAGTCCATTCCCATATTCTTTTTAATTTTTTATGACTGATTCCATATCGTTGTGCTACCTTTTCTTCGGGAGCAGACGCCTTTTTAATCTGTTTATGTGACAAAGATCTTCAAAAGACAATCGTCTATTTATTTTTTTAAAACGCTGCATCATAAAATCTTCCGTTGTGAAATGTAAGTGTGCCATCTTGTATTATATATACATACATATTAAATAAAAGTTGATATGTTATCAAAATTACACCAAATCAACGAATAAACACGAAATCAAACTATATGCTTTTGTTTTTAAAAATATAATAGATTGATTATTTTGAATTAAATTTCGGTATGTCTCAAGCTTATACATTCAACAATGTATGACTTTACTACTTCCCAGTATCTATGTTTTAATCTAACTCTATGAGTACCACAACCAACACATATTTGGTATTTTGCACTTGTACCTTTTCCACATTTTAGACACGTTAAAGCTTTACTTTGCTTTAATCTATATTTATGTAAACTGCAATAGTTTGAATCTTTTGTTGTTTTATTTTTACAAGGATCGTGACATCCAACTTTGAGAAATTGACAAATGTTTTTAGTGCTTTCTATTTTATTTTTCTGATTTTCCATTTTCTCTTCTTTGTTATAATAAAAAAAATTTTATATTAAGAAAATATATTTTTTAATATATATAACAAAAATGAGTGCTGAAGACGTGAAATACGTTTTACAATTACACCGGGATGGAATAATTAATAATGATCAGCTTAGAAAGATGGTAGATGATATTAAAGAGCCTCCAAAAGAGGTTAATTCTCAAACATTAGAAAATTTACGCAAGAGACGACGTAACAAAAAACAACGTAAACGAGAAAAGCAGAAATATGCTAAATTACAAGAACACGTTATAAATGAACTGAAACAAGTTTTTAAAGATAGAAAATCTAAAGAAAGTATTCCAGAATTAAAACTGGTTGACAATCCAATATGAGGTTATTTTAAAGCATACGAAATATCTTTTGAGGGATACAAAGACCCTCAAAAAACTATTCCGTGATAGGAAATCCATTATCACAAAACAAATCATCGAAGAGCTGACAGAGATGAATGGATTAAAGTTTCAATTAGGTCTCACTGTAAATCTATTTAAAGACGATTTTGCTACCAAAAAATACACCACAGCAGTATTACACAGTGAACAAAATGCAATCTTAAACCATGAAAAAATAAATGAGTTTTACGATGAATCATCTGCTTATATGGAAGAGGGTCTTGAAGGATTTACAAACACAGCATCAGGATTGGAGATTGATCACTGTGTTAAGTTTTACTTGAATATTGCAAAATATGAACCAATAACAGGTTCTTCATGTATTCCTCTGCCCAAAGCACTAGTTGACAAGAAAGCAATAATAAACGTAAAAAACAATGATGATAAATGTTTGTTTCATGCAATAAATTCCGCTCTAAATCCAGCTACATATCATATTGACAGATTATCAAAGTATCCTGATATATCGTTTTTGAAACAAGATGGTATTGACTTTCCCACTCCAATTTCTCAAATTTCCAAAGTAGAAAAACAAAACAACCTTGCTATTAATGTTTACAGGCATGTCATTACAAGAGAAAAATAAAAAGGCAACTGTTTTCCATATCACATATCAGAACAACCAAAAGATATCGAGCGAATTAATCTTCTTTTAATATCTGAAGACATTGAGGTTGAAGAAGATGATTCAGAGAATGAAGATGATTCAGAGAATGAAGAAGGAATTGTAGATGACAACTATAACCCTGATGATTATCCGGATGAACCAAAGAAATTAACAACAAACTATCACTATTGCTAAATTAAAAATCTGAATAGACTACTCTATGACGAAAACAGACACCATGGTCAAACTTACTTCTGCGGTCGTTGCCTTCACGGCTTTTCTGGGAAAGGACTACTCACCAAACACAAATAAGACAGTGATGGTATCAACAAAAGTCCTTGTAGAAAAGAAATGCCTCTAAAAGACAAAAATCACACAAAATTCAAAAACCATCAAAATCAGATGCATGAGCCATATGCAATATATGCCGATTTTGAGAGTATCATAAAAACATTTTCAATGAAAATTGGAAAGAAATCTGAAATTCAAAATATACACGAAGCTTGTGGTTTTGGATACCAGGTTGTTAGATATGATGGCAAAGCTGAATAACCTGTTATTTACAGAGGTGAAGATGTTGTTGAAGTGTTTATAAATTACTTAGAATGTGAGAAGAGCAACAACAACAACACTTTTGCTCACCCAAAACCATTAATCATGACACAACAAAATAAGGATGATTATGAAAATGCAACACAATGTTGGATATGCAAGAATAAGATAGGAAAAAAAAGGGAAAAACTGTAAAGTAAGAGACCACTGTCATTTCACAGGTGAATACAGAGGTGCAGCACACAAGAACTGTAACCTAAAACTGAAAATAAAACCAAAAAAACAATTATCCCTGTTGTATTCCATAACCTCAAAGGACATGATAGTCATCTCATCATGCACAAGATACATAAAATGTCAGGTAATATTACATGCATCCCAAACAACTCTGAAAAATATATATCATTTAGCATAGGACGACTTAGGTTCTTGGATAGCTTTCAGTTTATGGCTTCGTCTCTGGAAAAATTGGTTGATGCTACGGATAAATCTGATTTTAAAATTACCAAAAATGAGTTTGGAGAACAAACAAATTTACTTTTGCGGAAAGGTGTTTACCCGTATGAATATATGGACAGTATGGAAAGATTTAAGGAAACGCAATTACCACGAACATGCTCAAAAAATATGGAAAGAGTTTAACTGTAAAACTCTTGGAGACTATCATTATCTATATCTAAAAACTAATGTAACCCTGTTAGCAGATGTATTCCAAGCTTTTAGAAAAACATGTATGAATGCATACAAACTTGACCCTTTACTTTACTATACAGCACCTGGCTTATCTTGGGATGCTTTACTGAAACATACAGGGATAGAACTAGAATTTTTGACAGACATTGACATGCACTTATTCATAGAAAAAGGCATGCTTGGTGGAATTAGTATGGTATCAAAACGATATGCCATAGCAAACAATCCACATGTGGCTGATTATAACCCTAACGAGAAAAACAACTTCTTAATGTATTATGATAAAAATAATCTTTATGGGTGGTCAATGAGTCAGCCACTTCCATATTCTGGCTTTGTTTGGAGAGCCAAAAACAAGAGTGGAACATTTTCTAAACTCAAACCTGGCAAAGGACAAATACTTGAAGTTGATTTGGAATATCCTAAAGAACTTCATGAAGCTCACAATGACTGTCCACTTGCACCGGAAAAATTAGTAGTGAAAAAAGAATGGTTGTCTGAATGAATGAATGAATGAATGGTGTTGAACGGCACGTCGACACATAAATAGGTCATATTGTGCGCAAAAACTGATTGAATGATGATGAAATGAAGGATTATTTAAAAATTAATGCAAACATTTAAAGATAAAATATTAAAATATAAGGGATGATATGGTAGTAATACAAAGTATATATGTAATTCAACAAATGCCCGAAAACGGGTATATAAAAAAGTAATTATACACAAGAACATATTATAATGATTTATATAGTCTGACTTCCTTCAGGAAATCTAAAACTAGACTAAAATCTATAGCATTAAATAACTCGGTCATAGTATTAACATTGTAGTACCTTTGACGCATAGGATCAAAGTCTACACATTCCAACAATATGTGTTTGATCGTTAACGGTGCAAAGCAGGGTATACATTCTGGCAATGGCTCACCTTGTAATAAATATGAATGAGTATAACGTGTATGCCCTATTCTGCACCGGGCTTGGACAACTTCCTCTCGACGAATGTGTCTACTAGAAGAACGCCACTCTCCGAGCAACGGTTTAATTGAATGGAGTTTATTGTTAACTGACAAATCCCAAGCGGTTTGCCAAGAGTTACGAATATATGTGTTAATACAACTTTTAAAATCAGTATAAGGTAACTTGGTATTAGATATATGTAAATCTAATGCTGCCTTGGCAGCACTATCAGCTCTATCATTACCACGTATTCCTACATGGCTTGGAAGCCAGCAGAAAATAATAACATTATCAATTATAAGAGAATTGTACTTTTCTAAAAGTTGAAGCACAACTGGGTTATCATGTTTCATATTACCCAGTGCTTGAAGAGATGAAAGGGAATCAGAAAAGATTACAAAATGGTCATCATCAGATTCCTGAATATAATTTAAGGCAAGTTCAATTGCCTTAAGTTCAGCTGAAAAGATAGAGGCCTTGTCAGGCAGGCGGCTCTTTATACTGTGTTTGTGAACAACAGCTGCTGCAGCTACCTTATCTCCATCTTTAGAGCCATGTGTGTATATATGTTGAAAGTTACTGTATTTCGATTTAATTTCATTAAATTTGCTTTGAAAGACAGTAGGGTCTGTACTGGATTTGTTACTATTACAAAGGTCGAAAATAATTGTTGGTGTTTCCAAAGTCCACGGTGGAATTTGTGGTACTTTGTACTTGGCAATCAAATTTAGTTCGATTTCAGTGTCTCTTAATTTTGGTTTAATACGAAGACCAAATGGTCGGATGGCCTTCGGTTTTCGATCTAAAAGAGGTTCACAACTAGGATTAAAGACATTATCGAAAGTTGGGTTTGAAGGGTTAGATTTTAATTAAATGGCATATTGAAGGGCTAACTTGTCCCGTCTATGAGACAGTGATGGTTCATTAGCTTCAACATATAGACTTTCGGCTGGTGATGTACGAAAAGCACCTAAGGCGAGTCGTAATCCTTGGTTATGTATAGGGTCGAGCATCTGCAAGTATGACTTGCGAGTCGATCCATATACTATTGAGCCGTAGTCCAGCTTGGATCTGATAAGAGATCTATAAAGTTGTAAAAGGACTTTACGATCTGCTCCCCATTTAGTGTTTGCAACAACTTTAAGTAAATTAAGAGCTTTAAGGCATTTGGCCTTCAAGTATTTAAGGTGTGGTATAAACGTTAATTTACGGTCGAAAATAAGACCAAGGAATTTTGCCTCATCTACTACTGGTATTGGTGACCCATCCAGTGTTAGATGAGGGTCTTCATGATGTTTACGTAACTGACAAAAGTGCATACAATTAGTTTTAGATTTAGAATATTTAAAACCATTTTCATCCGACCAGGTCTGAAGTTTATTCAGACATTGTTGCAGTTGTCTCTCAATAGTGTTCATGTTTTTTGCACGATAACATATAACAAAGTCGTCAACATATAGAGAGCAATCCACACCTGGATTGATGCATTTAACTATACTGTTAATTTTTATACTAAAAAGGGTGACAGAGAGTATGCTGCCCTGTGGCACACCCATCTCCTGCTCATGCATGTCAGAGAGGGTTTAACCCATTCGGACACGAAACTGTCTGTCCTCTAAGAAATTCTCTATAAAAATTGCCAAGCGACCTCTAAGACCAAGGTCATGAAGATCATTCATAATACCGTACTTCCATGCAGTATCATAAGCTTTCTCCAAGTCAAAAAATACAGCGACTAGATGTTCTTTCTTTACGAAAGCTTCCCTAATAAATGATTCAAATCGAATGAGATTGTCTGTTGTGCCTCGTTGGCGCCGGAATCCACTTTGATACTTTGTTATCAGCTTGTTGGATTCCAGGTACCAAACGAGTCTCTCATTAATCATTCGTTCCATGGTTTTACCTATACAACTCGTTAAAGCAATAGGGCGATAATTTATTGGGTCCGTATGATCCTTTCCAGGTTTGGGGACTGGAATAACGATTGCTTCCCGCCAAGAATCGGGGAAGTTACCGGTCACCCAAACCTTATTAAATATATCAAGAAGTGTAGAGAGACAGGTTTCAGGCAAATGTTTTAATAATTGATAATGGATATCATCAGGACCAGCTGATGTATCGTGAGCCTTTTTAAGGGATTCTCGAAGTTCTTTGAGAGTGAACAGTTTATTGTATTTCTCCAAATTTTTAGACTTGAAATTCAGCTTCTTCTGTTCTTTTAGTTTCTTATTTTTTTAAAAATTTGGTTGACAATTTTCAGAAGAAGAGTTTTTAGAAAAAGAAAAAGTTTCTGCCAAAGTGTTTCGTAATAATCTTTGCCAGAAGTAATATCCTCATTATCAGTTTTAAGATGATTTACACAACTAGAATTACCTTTACCGTTTATTTTCCGGACCATGTCCCACGTCTTCTTAAGAGATGAACGAGAGTTCAGCCTAGAGACATAAGATCTCCAGGAATTTCCTCTTGCTATCCTTAATAGTACGGACGGTTCTTTCGCACGAAAAAACTCTAAAAGTAATCTAAATTATTTTGAGTTGGCCGCAAGTTAAAAGCATTCAATGCAGCTTTTACGATCGCTGACTGCCTTTTTTGCAGTCATCATCGTAACCATGGTTTATGTGGGGCGTTTTGGATTTGCCGAGGTTTTTGGAATAGTTTGATCAGCTATATTCAATGAAGGGTTTTGGTAAAAAGAGCAGTTGCGTCCTTCGACATCCTCGAAAACGGAAGGCTTTAACTGTTTCCTCACAAAGAGATTGAAAACGTAATCCCAATCAGCTTTGCGAAATTTCCATCGTTGCATTTTTTTCGAGAAGTGGAGGGCCAATATTTTCAAGAAGTATGGGGAAGTGGTCACTTCCACATAGGTCGTCACCAACACTCCACGAAAAAATCCATCAAGAGCGTTGGATCGCATATTGTTAAATCAATGGATGAATGAGAGGCCTGTAAGCTGGATGTAAGTAAGTATGTGATTTGTTATCATTAAAAAGACACAAATTTATTTTTTGGCTAAGAAAATCTTCAAACTTTCTTGCCTTTATCGTTTAATATCCTTACAACCCCCAAATGTAGTTGTGTGCATTAAAAATCACCCAAGAGTATAAAAGGTGATGGTAATTGTGCAACTAGGTGATTTAGATCTTTAAGGTCTAGCGAAGAACTGGGCGGTAAAATA
Organism: Cyrtodaria siliqua; assembly: GCA_037043455.1. Taxonomy (NCBI): domain Eukaryota; kingdom Metazoa; phylum Mollusca; class Bivalvia; order Adapedonta; family Hiatellidae; genus Cyrtodaria; species Cyrtodaria siliqua. The sequence continues at coordinate 468 of JAWPHD010015396.1, read as the reverse complement.
TAAGGAGCATATTGTTATAACTCGGTGCATCGTAAACACAGACTGCAAACAGCTTGCAGACCAGTTTTTCAACGCAACAGTTTCTGTGAGGAATGTTTTCGATTCACAAGAAATCGAAAACTCCTCCAGAAGCTTTATCACCTGTATCACAAATATAGTTATACAATGAATAGTTTTTTAAAAGCTATTTTATCACTATTCTTCAAGAAAGTTTTCTTGAAGACAAAATGCAACAGGGTTGTGTTTATTTACAAGTAAGCTGATTTTCATCGTAATTAGGTTTTTAAAACCTCGGCCAGTTTCCATTGAATGACCTCATTTGATTTTTGTCGTCACTAAGGCGGAAGTACGGGCTTACGGCCGTTGGGTTATGTAGACTTTGGAGACTTTGGGAGTTTCCAGATTTGCTGGATCATCAACATCCATCTCCCAAGTCTCCCAAATCTGTTGTGCAGTTCAATCGGATAT
>JAWPHD010015395.1:0-55587 GCA_037043455.1 Cyrtodaria siliqua | reverse complement strand
GTATATATTTAGTAACAGTATGACCATAACCTTTAGTTAAGTAGAGGTTTGTCTGTTGAAACAATGTATTGACCGGGGCAACTTTGGGAGAATTATATAAATACCCTGTATCAGCATTTTGGAAAGTAAGTTAAATATTTTGTTTACTCCAAAAAGAGGAGATTTGTACGATCGACCCCAAATTTGGCGTCCTAGAACCAGTTTCAGAGGTTAGAGTTCATGGTCGAGGGTACACGTGACAGTTCAAAGGTGGGACATAGTCACGCTATATAAGATACGAGATTGCCTTCATTCGGCAGATCCTTATAGACTGGTGCAGATTCTTATAGACTGGTCAGAGATACTTACAGATTGATAGATATTAATTCAGATTCATTTTGACGGCTAAGCTCGCACTTTTGAACGTTAGAACTGCTTACGAATTGTAACTTGTACATTTAATCAAAGTTGAATATTTACTCTGGTTTTTAACTGTGTATAGTTTTATTGTGAAATATAATTAGATAGTAGTTTAATAAAATACATATTAAAGACTATTCTTGAGTTAGATATTTTCACGTCGCTATATAACATTAAAACTTCTGGTGCCTAGCAACCTAGGATCCGACCCAGGCAAGTCGCGGAAACAACACGAAGTACTGACGAAACACATCGCAAACGAACAAAACGGTGAGTGATATGTTTACGTATTCTCTGTACGACCACAAAATTATAAGATAAGGATCTCATTTTAGACCTAACTTCAAAATTCGTTCTATATAATATTGGCTAATATTATCATTATTTTTTTTTTTGAAAAAACAACGAACATAAATACATACAAATAACAATGGCTGAAGCAGATTTAAGGCAAGTTTTTAACCATATGGCAAATCAGATAACTACCTTGAATGAAAATATGGAAGCACAAAATACGAACATGAGAGATATTTTAAGGGCCCAGACGAATGCTATTGACACACAAGGCGTTCATTATAGTATTAAAACATTCGATGGTTCAGTGCCAGGCGAATATAAAGAATGGTTAAAAAATATAGATAAGTACAGTTTCCTACACAGATCAAGTGATATGCAAAAACAGCTATTAACCTACAAAACTAGTAAAGGCCCTGTTGGTGATTTTATCAAACGATTTTTAGACAGGCAAACCGGGACATATGATGAGTTGAAAACTGAAATGTCCGCACGCTTCTCAGACGTGACAGATACGTCACACGCCTTTTCCCTGTTAAGTAAGGTCAAACAAAATGCTCACGAGAGCGTACAGCTGTAATCTGAGAGACTGTTAGGCTTGGCTGAAGAAGCCTACAGTAATGACGAAGGCCCAGGTCACGATATAGTACAAACACAGCTAGTGGAATTTTTTATTGATGGTTTGGCCGACGACTCTATTAAAATTAGGGTTGTGAGAGATAGACCTAGACGTTTTGAGCACGCAATAAAAGTAGCTATTGAAGAACAAAACTTGAGAAGAAGATTCGCACTAAGAACCTCTAATACACCCAAATTTACGCATAGACCCGACCGACAAGACGGTCACGAACCCATGCAAGTTGACCATTTTAGACCACGCCGCGCATGTTTCAAATGTGGCTCAAAGAACCATATCTCGAAATTTTGCAATGCTCCCGATCAAAATCAAGGCAATAACCGAAAAAACTGGAAACCTAGGCAGGGAAACTAATACGCTCGAGTCATAATGGTAGGTTACATGACTTGAGTGAAAAGAAAAACATACCTACATTTAGTATTTCGACAGCTGGTAGTTCAAATTCATGCATTATAAAAAGCTAAATTTAGAGCTCTCATTGACACGGGCGCTAATTGCTCGCTATTAAGTGAAAAAATGTATCAATCATTAAAACATAAACCCCGTTTAGAAAATAAGGAAGCAAATTTACAGGGTGTAGATGGTAGTTTTTTAAATGTGTTAGGCCAAGTAAGTTTAAAATTTGAAATGAAATCTGAAAAATATGAACATCCGTTCTATGTAGTGTCGAACATAAATAGGAATATAATTTTAGGACATTATTTTCTGCTAGATTTCGGTGTACGGTTATATTATGATCTAAGTTGTATGCGTATTGGTAAAACTATGGTACCTTTTGTACCAGATATTCATGTAGCGTCGTTAGTCAGATTACACAAAAAGATAGTACTAAAACCATATTCGATGGTTCAGTATAAAGGTATTCTGCAAATGCGGATTGAGACGGGGGATAGCCCTCCGGTTAAGCTTAGACCATATAGGACCCAATTGAATGATATACCCATAGTTGAGGCAGCAGTAGACCAGTTGTTAAAAGCAGGAATAATCAGTATATCTAGAAGTCCTTATTCTTCCCCTACTATCCTAGTACCCAAGGCAGATAATACTAAGAGGTTGGTAGTAGATTTTAGACTCTTGAATAAGGTTACGAAAACATATGCGTTCCCAATGCCATTGATCGATTCCGTACTGGAACGATTGGATGGAAGTCAAGTGTTTAGCTCGCTTGACCTCTTTGCGGGTTTTTTCTGCATAAATATTCATCCCGACGACCGAGAAAAAACAGCTTTTAGTAGTAGTAGAGGACTGATGGAATATAATCGCATGTGTTTTGGCCTCAAGAACAGTCCTAGTTATTTCACCGAAATGATGACTATAGCACTACAGGGTTTCGAACATTTCGCACTGCCATATGTAGATGATGTAATAGTATTCTCAAAATCGGTAGAAGAACACTTAGTTCACTTACAGCTAGTCCTTGGTAGAATGAGGAAACATAAACTTAAAATGAAGTTAAGTAAGTGTCAATTCATGAAACCAGAAACAAAACACTTGGGGTGCATTATAAGTAAAGAGGGCGTCAAGCCCGAAAGCAAGAAAGTAGAGGCAATAAAGGGGCTGGCCCCGCCAATAAATGTTAAAGGTGTAAGATGGTTTTGCGCCATGATATGGTATTATAGAAGATTTATTCTTAACTTCAGTGAGATAGTAGGTCCTCTATTCAAACTCACAAAGACAAATGCACGGTTTAAGTGGGACGACCCTTGTCAGAAAGCTTTTGAATTTTTAAAGGAAAGCCTGACCGTACTACCATTACTAGCTTACCCAAATATGGAAAAAGAGTTATCCTGTATACGGATGCATCCGATAAATGTATCGGCTCCGTGCTGTGTCAAGAAGACACTGATGAGGAAGGTAGCCCAATAGAGAAACCACTATACTTCCTTTCCCACAAGTTAACGGACACGCAGACGCGTTGGCCAACTATAGAAAAAGAGTTATATAGCATAGTTTACAGTTTACAAAAGTTCCAACATTACCTGCTTGGGTCCCATGTAAAAATAGTTACGGATCATAAACCACTTAAATGTCTGTTGAATAAACATCCCTTTAGTAATAGAAAAATGGCAATTTGGGCACTTACAACACAGGCCTTTGATTGCGATATAAATTACATTCCGGGTCGAAATAATTATATTTCCGACCTTTTGAGCCGCGTTACAGACGGGAGCACTTGCGATAATAACTCTAATGATCCAGAAGTAGAAATTACGGTTACAGACAGGGCATATAAGGTCAACATTGTTGACACTTCACCTATCGACCCTACACATTATAAGGTCAACATTGTTGACACTTCACATATCGACCCTACAAATTACTTACATGCAACCAAGCCAATTATAGATGACCTCGGCAGGCCAACCTTATTAGATCTAAACATGAAAATAGAGCAGTCACTAGACCCAGCCTTAAGTATCATTCTAACAGTTAAACGAAGGTAAAGCTAATAAAACAACTGAGAGGAATTTCATTATTATGGATGGTGTTCTTTACTACGTCAGCGACGTAGATAACGACCCTGTAATTCGGTTATATGTCCCAGAGCACTTGATTAAAGAGTTATTACAAAGCTATCACGGTCTTGCCCACTCAGGTGTAGATCGCACGTTCCATACTTTAAAGGAAAAGTACTATGTGCCTAATATGTACACATTAGTTTACGAGTTAGTCAACAGGTGTGTTGAATGTCAACAACGAAATATGGTGGCCATTAAACCACCAATGGGGGAAACTGAAATAAGCCCGTATCCATTCAGTAAAATAGCAGGAGACATCATGGGACCACTACCAGAAACACTGTCAGGTAACAGATATATATATATACTGTAATAGATAGCTATAGTGGGTGGTTAGAGTGCTTTCCATTACCTTCGAAAACCAGTTCCAATATACTACACATACTATGGGATGAAATATTTCCAAGACATTCTCTTCCGATATGCTATATGTCCGAAAACGGGGGCGAAAATGTAGCAAGGGAGGTTGTAGATACTTTGACTAAAATGAATGTTAAGTGTATTACGACATCGTTCTATTCACACAATGCAAATGGTCAAGTAGAGGTCTCACACAAAGCTATAGTTAATTTACTTGCAAAGAAAGTCAAAGATGAACCAAACTCTTGGGATATATTTCTAAATCAGACCTTAGCGGGGTTAAGAATGACTGTAAATGAGTCAACTCAGAGAACACCTTTCAACCTCCTGTATGGTAGGGATGCAACGTTACCACTTGACGTTATTTTGAAACCCCGTAGGAAGTACGTAGGCGAAGACGCCCACGAGATATGCCTGCAGCAGCAACATATTGCATTTACTAGAGTTTTCAATAGAATGAAACGTGTAAAGCGAAAAAGGAAGTTACGGGCAGATAAGTCTAGTAAAGATGTCGAGTTTAAGGTAGGGGACGCCGTCTATTTAAAGAACCACGTTAGGACTAGTAAAGTAGACTCACGGTGGGTCCCTTTCTATAGAATTATCGAGAAAAAAACCCCACTGACATATGTCATAAAATGCCAATTGGATAATAAAACTCGTAAATCTCACGCGAGACATTTGCGTTTAGCAAATTTGGAGGAGTGGGAGATACCTCAGAATGAAAGGGGGCCACCAATAAGGAAGGCGGTACTTGCCGCACCCCAGAGAGTAGTGGCAGTTAGTTAAGTAGCAGTAGTTCAGATAGTGCACCGGTGGAGAGGCTAGCACACCGGTACCGTAAAGAAAAGGACGATTCGGATGAGGAAGATTCGATCCCATTGTTTGAGTTAGTCCGTAGGTTACGAGAAAGGAACAATAGGCTAAGGGGCGAGAAGCAGCCCAGGAGAAGTAGTAGTAGCAGTAGTAGTAGCAGAAGTAGTAGCAGTAGTAGAAAAGATAGTGATAATGATAGTTACAGGGTAGATAGTAGGTATTGTAGTCAGGCCAAAGATAAGAATAGTCGTAATGGTAGGGTAGATAGTAGTAGTAGTAGTAGTAGTAGTAGTGGTAGTAGTAGCAGCAGTATGGACGTCGGCGATGATGAGAGATTGATGCGGCCTGAGGGTATATCCCCTCTAAGGCGACAATGTAGTTCTGAAGGTTTGTGCCAGAACGAGGAGGATATGGAAGTTAGCGTAGCGGGGCTCTAGGGGGAAAGGGTCACCGAGATAGATTAGCTTAGTGTAGGACCGTCAAGGTACGGTCCACCGAGAAATACCTGTCTAGGTAATTATATCGTGTGTTTGCGATATTGATCTTGAATTAATAGTCATCGTATGGCGTATAGATCCTCATTCAAATACACTGGCGACTGAGAAGTCGGGATATACGATATCGTATTGTACTGTGTTTAACGGTATTGCCTGTTTGGTAAGGCACTCGACAGAGTCATAGGCGATATGTTAGGTTTTAGTGGAGAACTAGTGGAAGAGTACCTTAAGTTAGGTTAGGTGCTGTGTTTTATGGGAAGGTAAAACTAATTGAGCTATCGGGGTAGAAGCTATGCTACGTACTGTGTTTAACAGTATTGTTTTGCTAAGTGGTCGAGTTGGGTGGTCGAACACTCGAGTCGACCCATAAACACTCGAACTGAGCTATAGGCGATAGGCTAGTTAATTTGAGAACTAGCGGAGACGAACCTTAAGATAGGTTAGGGACGGTGTTTTACGGCAAGGTAAAACTAAGGGAGGAATCGAGATATACATCATGTATTGTATCGTGATTATCGGTACCGACTGTATTAATTAGGCGTTCGATTGAGTTATAGGGAGATACTAAGTTAGTAGATAACTAGTGGAGTAATGTATATTATGATTATGGTAGATAGTAAAATTAGGTTATGATTATGGTAGATAGTAAATTAGGTGACACGGGGATATATTAGGGGCAGTACAGGTTACGCGATGAAAAAGGGATAATTATTGATGTTAAAATCAATTTAAGTAGGGCCTTTCGCATACCTTAATCCAAACCAATATATATCCATCGTATCTGTATCTAACCAATCACAACCCAGCCCACGGAGAAGAAATGGGACCGACATTTTCTATAAATGTACGAGAGTTAGCCGAAGAGAGGGACATTCCCCTAGAAATATACAAAAATGAATATAAGTCGAAATACCTATCTAGGTTAGCCGCACATGATGAGTTAGAAGCCCTAGCAGTATTGACTTTTTACGAGATAGATTTCCCTTATTTAAGGGGTAAACTTAGCAAAATGACGATGATACTACTCTTTTTGGGGCAACGTTTCTCGTATGACCGATTGTATAGAACAATGGGCGGACTGAGCATGTATGCTCTTGTACAACTTATGTTTTTCTATCAAAGTAATTACTTTTTAGAAATGCTTATACTTTTTGCGTACGACATTAAAATGCTTACCAGACTACTGGTAGAGATAGGCAGGATTTCAGGGTTGCACGGTTGTGAAGGACTGCAAGTCGTTCACACGGTGATAAAACACTATGACACTAAATTGACCGACGACGGACTAATTGAATTGGTCGAAAACTGTGAACAGAAATGTTCAACAACAGACGGTCAACTGACTGAAAGGACAGGTGACCTTTTAAGTAAGACATTAACCTTAATGGAAGCTAGACATAGGTATTTAAAATCACTGACGTGTGTGGTATGTAAACAGAAAATAAACAAGTGTTCTCCACAGTATAGACTACCATGTTGTTTATCTAGAGCACACCCTGACTGTACACCATGTGGTGCTGATGTATGCCCATTGTGCAAAACGTATTTTTATAGTAACGGCACACCAAACCGAGAATACGAAACTTTACACGAATTCTTTCACCGAATGAGACTTACAGAATGCAACCAAACCGAAATTGAAGACTTTGACACAAGATTCAGGGACTTGACGACTTAGACTTTTCTTTTGCTTATTTCAGGGACCATGACATTTTTACTGACGTTTATCCTAGTTTGGGGAGTAACCATTGACTGTATGGTAGTAGAAAATGTTTTCTTTAACAAAGTGACTGAATTCAGTATGAGTAATGCTCGCTGGATCTTATCATTTGTTATCTCGATGGAACCCTACGACGATTTTTAGACAAATTATCAGACGACATAACAAAGGCTGCTGCTCTCGCTGACACGTCAGTGTACGGCTCCCAAGATTCCTTAGATGATACTAAGGGTGTAAATTTTAGGGTGTATGGTAACATGTCCACCAACATCAGCGAAGTCCATAGAGGCTTATATGTTGAATTTCACCAGTATTATAGAGTATTTCAAGGCCTTAGACACGAATTAAATGCAACCCAAGATTTACATGACGGACTAGTGGCCACATTTGCTGAATATAAGAGGTTAAGACATTCAGCTCAGACAAAAAGACCGAAACGAGCGTTATTTGGTTTCTTAGCACCACTATTTACGGAAGGAATAGGACTATTAACACAGGCTGATCTAGATAGTGTAAGACGTAATATAAAAAAGTTAGCAAGCAACTAGAAGGTATTAGAGCATTCACTTTCAGATAGTTTGTCAGTAATGAACACAACATCATTTGCGGTATCAGAAAACAGGCAAAAGATTAATGAGGTATTGGAAACTCTGCGGACGTTAAGTGCAGAATTTGTAAATACTAGAGGTTACCTTAACAGACATATAGGAAGCATTGATAAGTTTCTATATTTGTTCACGAAAATGAGTCTAATCGTAGATGAAATCAAGGCAGTGACTCAAAGTTGCATGTATTATTACCTTCAGTTAGAGATCAAATTTCGTGTTGCATTCATGAGTCGGTCGTCTAAGTGCGAATATCATTCCAGCAAGTCAACTTCAAGAGGCTCTCTTAGGGATAAGTGCTCAACTCCCTGCAACTCTCTCATTGCCCATTGACCCATACAAAAACTTGTTTGATTACTACAAACACTTGAAATGCACAACTTATTTAGACGGCGAACAGATAATTGTAGTCACCGAAATTATGTTAGTAGAACATACTAGATTGTTTGAGTTATATTACGCAAACAGTTTGTTCTTCCCTTACAGTGACGTAAAAACCACTGACTCAAAAGGTATTGTAACATACTATAAGCTAGAAAGTGATTTTCTAGCTATCAACCAGGAAAGAACGCTTTACTTCTTTCTATCAGAAACAGAGGCAGGTTACTGTAAAGATCCATTGATAAGGTCATGTAGTTTAAAAAGAGGCATCCAAAATACATACCAATCAACTTCTTGTCTAGTAAATCTATTTATTAAAAATACAGAGCGGTCGTCTAAATACTGCGAACTGTATGCATCATCAATGGATTTGCCCAAAGCTATATATGTCGCTAAAACGACATACTTTTTAATGACCAACGAAGAACTGACCTTTCATATAAACTGTAAAAATAAACCACCAACAACCTTAAAAATTAATCCACCATATGGTTACTTTAATGTAGACCCGGCATGTACCGCCACGTCTGAACGTTTGACACTTGTAGGCGCGTACGAAAAGCAATCAAATTATACTGTCACTCCAACACTGGTTTTCTTAAAGGAGCTAGATTTCACGGCTATAAACAATAAACTTAACGTTATGGTAAATTCGTCGGAAAAGGCGATTATAGTACCTAAGAGTTTAAGTGCTCTTGGCGAATTCCTAATATCAGAACTTAAAAGTAAATTAGGTGATATTCAAGAGATTGAAGATATGCCAAATGATGAGAAATACTCAAATTGGGATTATGTAAAACTTGTTTTGGCAATAGTGGGTTTTCTAATATTTCTAATTATTATTAAATACTTAGCCAAACATAATAAAAAATAGTTACTCTCTAAAATTAGAAAATGGTCGTATAGGGGGCGTATGAATGTCATTCCACTGCAGAGTACAGACCCATGCGAAGAAGACGTACATTGCGATATTCCAGAGATACCTGGCGAAGCGGCGTCATTATCCGAGTCTCAGAGTCGAGCGGACAAACACCTGACTCTGTCAAATGGGAAAAGGGACAAGCCAATGGTTTTGAGACCGCTGTATCGTGGATTTGACGTACAGCAGGGGACTACCGACAACTGAGGTTCTCCTCGAACAAAACAGAGTGGCTCAGAAGCAGTATGTAAATATATGTTCAAGTGTGTTTAATTAAATAACCAAGTCCTCTCATTTTCTCTCAAAGGTTTGATTGGTGAAGAGATTACGCGTAAACTTAAGATGCTGAAAAGACCTTGGGTGGCGCTCAAATTGACTTAAGGCAGAAGAAAGTTAAGCTAAGAACATACTTGAGACATTTTGTAACCTTGTAAATAGACAATGTATTCAGAGTAATGAACTGGTAGTTTCATTTTATGGAGAAAGGGAAATAACCAGTGCAGACAGCAGACACAATCATACACACCACGGGTGTGCTTAATGGAATTAAAGGCAGTAAGGAGACAACTTCAAGTAATCAAAATTGGATATTACTTGACGAGGCGTATGTGTACCAAATATATACAGGTACACTGGCGAACCAACGTGATGTCATACCAACGTGATGTCATACCATCGTGATGTCATACCAACATGATGTCATACTAACGAGATGTCACACCAACGAGATGTCATACCAACGTGATGTCATACCAACATGATGTCATACCAATGAGATGTCATATCAACATGATGTCATACAATCAGATGTCATACCTACATGATGTCATACCTACATGATGTCATACCTACATGATGTCATACCAACATGATGCCATACCAACCAGATGTCAGATGTCATACCAACGGGATATCATTAACTAAAACAGTGATGAACTATACATAACAATTAACACTGAACAATTGTGGACTACAACATTAATTATTGCAATCAGTATAGACTCTAAACATATGAACAATTTGCACTAACTGACATTGTGTAAACTTATGTATGTGATAACATCTTTTGATTTGATTATACTCTGATCTATATACCTAGATGTGTTAGCCTTGTAAGAAATTATAGTGTATAATTCCTATGTGTGTATGTATGGCATGTGTTATAGTGAGCTTCGGGGGTCTTAAAGTAAGATATTATATTGCACACATGGCTGATCATAACATGTACATGAAAAACTAGGTGACCAACATTCATTCACGGCCTCTGTCATTTGTCTCAGAAGTAGCTTAATTACGTTGTTTGTGTAGAGGCCTGGGTTTGACCATTTCCTCTGAAAGTTCATGACTGATGCGCATGGAAGTTAATTAATTCAATCAAGTATATATTTAGTAACAGTATGACCATAACCTTTAGTTAAGTAGAGGTTTGTCTGTTGAAACAATGGATTGACCGGGGCAACTTTGGGAGAATTATATAAATACCCTGTATCAGCATTTTGGAAAGTAAGTTAAATATTTTGTTTACTCCAAAAAGAGGAGATTTGTACGATCGACCCCAAATTTGGCGTCCTAGAACCAGTTTCAGAGGTTAGAGTTCATGGTCGAGGGTACACGTGACAGTTCAAAGGTGGGACATAGTCACGCTATATAAGATACGAGATTGCCTTCATTCGGCAGATCCTTATAGACTGGTGCAGATTCTTATAGACTGGTCAGAGATACTTACAGATTGATAGATATTAATTCAGATTCATTTTGACGGCTAAGCTCGCACTTTTGAACGTTAGAACTGCTTACGATTTGTAACTTGTACATTTAATCAAAGTTGAATATTAACTCTGGTTTTTAACTGTGTATAGTTTTATTGTGAAATATAATTAGATAGTAGTTTAATAAAATACATATTAAAGACTATTCTTGAATTAGATATTTTCACGTCGCTATATTACAAGGACAGCTTAGAAAGCGTACTGCACAAAATGCAAAAGGTCAACAGAAGGCAGCCGAGGCTTTCCATAGGTTTGGGTGATTTGCCCCTGCAAAGTACCGTGTAAACCGTAACAAAAATATAGACCCGGAAATGGATTGATTTTAAACATATTTGCATTAATTATTAAATTGTATACTCTTGAAATAAAATTCTTATCATTTTATAGTCATTTTAAGTTAAGCTAGTTAAATATAAAACTATTTTTGTAATTAATTACGTAATGTAAATTTGTAAACAAACATGGCAGTCTGTACCTCCGAGAAATTCGAGGAATGTTTAGATTTTAGTTTAACTTTCCCACAAGCAAAACCAGGTACAAGATAAACAGTTAGATGCACTTAAGTAATTTTACCTTGATAAAGACACATTAGCTGTGCTGCCAACAGGCTATGGACAGAGTAATATATTTGAATTACTCAATTTACTGTCGTTAGAAATACCAGACCCAAGAACCTATGATAGGTGTGACCCCAGGGAACAGTATTCTGCAGGACAAAGTCCATTCTTTGTGCAAGGCGGGCATCCCATCATTTTCTTAAATGTAGAAGGATCTAGTGGAGGTATATACGAAATGAAAGTAGCAAGGTACAATTTGCTATTTACCCCCCACCCCCTTTGGCATTTTCCTCAACAACCAAGTAAATGTAGCCAGGTTCAATTCTGACTGAAGTCACGTCACAGATTTTTCAATCACATTAGCTCTGTACATAATACACCCACGGTACTTTGTCAGTTTGGACCGAAGCTAAATGTTGAGGCATTATCGACGCAATTTTGGTTGTTGTTCACCAGGGCAGTATGGCAAGCCGTTTTCACATTTAATCACTATTTAGCGATATCGCTAATTCAATTAGCGATATCGCTATTTCAATTACTGATATCAAAAATTCTTGATATCGCTAAATACCATATATTTCGATATCGAGAATTAAAGTCGATTCTCAATATCGCTAATTAAATTTTTGATATCGCTAATTGAATTTTTGATATCGCTAATTCTATTAGCGATATCAACACATGAATTACGATATCAGAAATTGAAAAGCAATTATTGATATCAAGAATGCAATTTTTGATATCTCTAATTCAATTTTTGATATCGCTAATAGAATTATTGTAAGAATGAATATGGACTTCTACCTTTTAAAAAGAAATTGGCCCTGCTTCAAAAGGGTACAGTAACGCGCGCAATTCAACATGACGGGGAACAGCAATATTAATGTCCCCTACTGGCTGCGTTGTTTCGTCGCACACTTGGCGGAGTTGGCCTAATGGGATCCTTATATTGTTATAAGTTGATTCGTCAACTGTTGTTCTTATCCTGTCTAAATTCTGTACCGAAGATTCAATAAGTCGAATAGCTTTGTCCCTCCTGTCTCTATCGCTACCTTCAACTGTTAACAACCTCTCAATTTTTACCAAGTTGCTGTTTATCCTTGATAAAACTGCGGACATTTTGGAATGTTAAATTTTGGGATTGAAAATCTAAAGTAGGGAGCGTTCATTGTGATTCTTGAAGTTGAATTAGCGATATCAAGAAATGATTTTTTGATATCGAAAATTGAACAACCGATATCGCAAATTCGTTCAATTCTGGATATCGCTAATTCAATTACCGATATCAAAAATTAAATTAGCGATATCCAGAAATGAAAATTAATTGTTGATATCTGAAATTGAATTTGCGATATCGCTTATTGAATTAGCGATATCTAAAAATTTAATTAGCGATATCTGTAATTGAATTAGCGATATCGATAAATGTATTTTTGATATCGCTAATTAATTTTTGATATCAGTAATTGAATTAGCGATATCGCTAAATAGTGATTAAATGTGAAAAAGGCTTGCCATAGGGCAGAGGCATACATGTACCAGAAGCAGATCCAAAATTGCATGTAAGTGTGGAGGGAGGGCGTAACTTTTCCAAAACAGGGTTGACTAGTGCGGCATATGCCATTTATAATTTTGATTATAACCATCTGTTATTGTAATTATTTTTAAAGGACTGTAACGGCAAAATTTAGTGTTGTTTTTTTAGCGGTCAAGCAGGCATGGACACAAATCTTAAATTCATGCACCCTTTACACTGGCTGGAAATTTTTCCCCATCCAATTCATATTTACTTTACTTTATTTCAAACTGCTTAATTTCACAAATCAGTGAACAGATAAAGCAAATTACAGCAATAACATACATGTATAAATACATAACACAATGACGGAACTAATAGGAAACGACTATTTACATATTATTAATGATAGTTGAGAAAAATAGTACATTCACTTTTAACTATATTAATTTTTACATTTATTCAATTTTTAACAGTTCAGATACTTATTTTACAGAAAGTCATCTGTTTGGTATCATAATTTATATAGATTTAACAGTTTTATTAAGTCTGTTTTTATGTACTTAGATATTTATATATAGACATTTACCTATATATAACTGTTAATGGCTAATGTTGTAAAATTATATATGTAATAATACAATAGTGATTACATGTTATGTAAAGACAACAATTTAATAGTAGTTGAATAAACAACAACAACAAAACCTTAACTAGTGCTCATACTTGTAGATATTGAACAAATCGCCTGAAACACCTTTCCGAATATTGAAAGCTGTGTCTACGACGCTCAATAATATAAATAGTATACGACAAGACATTGAGCGCAGCCTTTAGTTGAAATAGGATCGAAACTTAACGAAATACACTAAAGACTGTGTTCTATTATCGGTATACTAATTATCAAATATATATTTTTTATCACAAATAAAAAGGTTGTATTGGTACATATATTTACACATATATTTACACTCAGAGTCGTTTTTTATTATTTAAATACATATACCAGAAATTATGAGTTTATCCCTTTAAAATAATCTGTTATTTTACTACAGAATACACTCAGTTTATTTATATTACATTTATTTTCATTTGTGAACAATTCTATGAATTTCGGCATGTTTGGTCGTGAGTAAAAATATTTGTTAATATACTTTTTTCTATCATTATGAAATAACGGGCATACTAAAACAAAATGAAACTCATCCCCAAGATCATTACATTGGGTGCATTTTCTGTCAGATGTTGGGATATTCCTCCATCTTCCGACCTCTATTGGTAACCTGTGATTTCTTGTTAAAAATGCTATAAGCTTCTTACAGTTTAAAACTGTTAATGCTTTAATATAAAAACTTTGTTTAAAACTAGTTTTCAAAAATGTGTAGATGTTTGTGTCCGAAGTACGACCAAGCTCGGAATGCCAATTTTGGATGAAGATATCTTTAAGTTTTTGGCTGAACGAGTTAACGAACCACTTTCCATTTAAAAAGTCCTGGCTGTACCAAATTCCGGAAAAGCCAGACGTGCATAACATGTGTTTAATATTTTCTATCCAGGTAGACTTGACGAGATCCGAATAATGTAGTTCTCTTATCAAAATATATAATTTTGAAGAGAGTTTCGTGGTACTGTCACTACTGATATTTTCTATTAATCTTGTCCAGTAGGCAACTGTCCTCTTATTAATATCAATATATAACGGGGTAATGCCAAGTTCTCCATAAATCATGTATGATGGAGTAGCCTTTTTCATATTAAAGATATACTTGTAAAATTTTAGCTGTACTCTTTCTATTATATCTATTTTTCCACTACCCCACACAATTCACACACGTGCCAATATCCGGTTATTGTGTTTGACGGTTTCGTGTTGCATTCATGAGTCGGGCTAAATCATCTCTCGGTCTTCCGTTCAAGTCGGTTTGCAATTGGAATTGCCTCGTCCATTTCCAAAACGCTACACATACCACTACTTTTTTTATAACCGGTATTCTTTTTCTTTCTTTTTTTGGGAAAAGTTACACAGGAGGAGGGGAAAAAAAAGACTGAACCTTTATAAGTGTGTATCTTGTCATGGTGTTAGTCACTTTGTAAAACATAAATTGGGCCAGACCAAATCTATATAACATCATCTTTTGATTTTACATTGATTTTTAAACATGAAATAAATGTGGTTGTTTGAAATGTGGGACCAAGCAATTAATAACGGATATTTTTTTAAAAACAGTTCTGTTTATTTAAAGTAACATTTTGGATTTTTATTCTCCAGAAAAGTTTCGGGGGCATACTTATAGTCTGTCTATCCGGGTTCCGTCCGTCCGCAGTTCATGTCCGGACTGTACCTTCAAAACCCCTGCATGGATTGTTTTAATTAACTTGGCACAAGTATTCAGCATAACAAGACGATGTGTCGCGCGCAATACCCAGGTCCGTACCTCAAAGGTCAAGGTCACACTTGCAGTTCATACATGTAGGTCAAAAACAGGTACGGAATTTCGTGTCCGGACCGTAACATCACAACCCCTGCAGGGATTTTTTAATAACTTGGCACAAGTGACCACCATAACAAGACGTTGTGTCGCACGCAAAACCCAGGGGGCTGTTTCACGAAGCATCGTACGTAAGTTTTTATCGTAAGTTTTTGCGTACGAAGTTCGTAAGTGATTACGGGCGTTTCACAGAGAAAATAACTTACGATTTCCCGTGAAAATATCGTAAGTTTTTACGTAAGTCTACACCAACACCTTAGGTGGTGTCTACACATTTTTTTTCGTGAGTCAAAAAAAGAAAACGGTGACAATAGTTCATTTTCAATCAGTTATTGAAGATAATTCTCATCAATAAAAACCGGGAACTGACACCGACCCAGAATTTTAGCTTCATTTTCTTAAAATAGATTTCAATCCATCACGCGATGGCCTATTTATATACGAAAGCGCATGTCGGTAGATGTCAAGGTTGACGTCTCCGCTGAAGTTGCAAAACTGCCAAAATGCCAAATATTTGTTTATAATGAAATGCCAGTTGTCCACTAGTAATCACTTTTTCGGTTATGGCGGCGATTACCGTAAAAAGTCAAAAAAATCCACAAAGTAAACTTTCGCGAAAGTCGTGAAAACAATACGGACGCATTGTGTCCGCCAGGTTCGCTGCGCTTCTGACTATCGTCAGTTGTGACGTAGCCGGTGTATGTATATAATGATACGGACGAGCAAAGCTAGACAAACGAGCCACAGAGCCCTGAAATTAAACAATTCAATTCAATTCAATTCATCTTTATTTATTAATTACTCAGTTTCACACAGGTGAAATGCATAAGTATATACAATTTACAAGTAGTTTTCAAATAGTCACAAATGGCAAATCATACATAAGCATACACAATCAACGATCACACACGTTTTGCAGGAGAACACTATTAAAACAGCTAATATCAATTTGTTAATTAGGTTGCATTGAATAATAAATTAAATGAGAATGTAATATAAATACTGCATATCATTATTTTTTTATTAAATGTTCGTTTGGGACGAAACATAAAAGGACGAATGTATTGAATAATGAGTAAGTACAATATATTTTCCAATATGGACGTAAAACATGTTGTTTACAGAAATCGAACCTATTTAATCTTTTATAGAACGTTTATGAATTAAGATAAAGTAGTTTATGCGTAAGTAAAGGGTGCTATCTCTAGTCCCGGTCTCTATTAAAATAAGCATGTATGATGACAATATACATTTAGTTGTAGTTTACAATTTTTAATGTACTGGATTGTCTGACATGTATATTTTCTATTTTTAGACAATTATTGGAAATTTGGTTTGTTGTGTATTAAGGCTATTAACTGTAAGTATACCGTATACTTGCTTCTTCTAAATATAACAATGGACAAACAATTTATAAATAGAGTAGTCATATTTCAAAATTTAACAGTTAAATAATAATTGAATTGAATCTTGATTTAGAAGACCATTTTTTGGTAATAGCTTAAAAAGTTTATGTCGCTGAAACTTTATTCGGATAGCGTCTTATTATTTTAAGAAAATAGTTTTCGTCAAGGACAGTCAAAAGTAACACCATTTACTTTTGAAGGACAGTATTTGTTGTGTACATGTGTTGTCAAAATAAACAACCATTACATACTGAATGGTACAATATAGGCTTGCATCCAACTCTCATACTTCTTACAAATATTATGCTTTACATTCTACGCAAATATTTACATCAACATATTTACATTTGTTTGTTAGCCGTAACCTTTATGACTTCCAATAAGTATGAGTCTTACCGAAACGAAAAATAAGAACTCATAAAGGACAGTTCATGTAGTAAAGCTTTAAGATTGAGTTTCATTCTAGTATAATAATGGTAACCATACTAGAAACAGAAAAAGAAAAAAGTTATTATTAATATTTAATTTATGTATTCATTTTTATTATTGTTTTTAATAATATTTTTAAGCCATATTTATAGTTTTAACTATTTGCTCTATAAAGTAGCTTAGCCTTTTAAGTTCCTGTACATTTTCAGTTGAGAGTAACTGTTGAAATTTTAACATATTTGGCCTTGTATAATAGTACCTTTGGATATATTTTTTTCTAATATCTTCAAATTTTGAGCATTTTAATAGGTAGTGAAACTCATCACCAATATCATTACAATGAGGGCACTTTCTTTCGTTATTCGGGATGGATCTCCAACGGCCAACTTCGATTGGTAGCTTATGATTTCTCGTTAGAAACCTGATGAGTAGTTTACAGTAAAAGGTTGGTAACATTTTAATATAGATGCTTTGTTTAAATTCTGTTTTAAATAATTTATAAATATTGGTGTTAGATGTTCTATCTATTTCTGAATGCCAGTTTTGAATAAATATATCTTTCAACTTTTGGTAGGATGATTTAATTAACCATTTTGCATTTGAAAAACTCTGGCTATACCAGATTCCAGAGTAACCCGAAGTACATAGTATGTTTTTAATATTGTCTATCCAAGGGGACTTTATCTTTCTTTTTGATACCAGTTCTTGTATCAGCATATACATTTTTGAAGAGATATTTTGTTGCACATTATTATTCACTTCACTTGAATTGTTGATCAGTTTTGTCCAGTATGAAATGGTTTTATTTTGTATGTCAACTGATATGGGTGTTATGCCTACTTCCCCATAAACCATATATGTAGGGGTAGACTTCTTTAGGTTAAAAATGTATTTTAAGAATTTCAACTGTATTCTTTTTATAATATCTAGGTTTCCAAAACCCCATATTTCACTACCATAAAGTAAGATTGGTTTGACAGTTTTGTTAAACAGATCAATTTGCATATCATATGGGAGTGACAAATATCTAATTTTCCTCAGTAAAGAAAATAATGCTTTATTTGCCTGTTCAGCAATATATTTTTTGGTCTTTAAAAAAGATCCGCTTCTTGAGAAGTATATTCCAAGATATTTATAATGGTCTACTCTTTCCACTACATCATTTCCTATATTAAAATTTCTGAATTGTCTTAAATTACCTTTACTAAAAATAACTATTTTTGTTTTTTCCACATTAATTTTTAATTTCCAAGTATCACAATATTCTTTAAAATTGTTAAGTGCTATCTGAAAGTCATTTTCGTTTTCACTAAACAATACAGTATCATCTGCATAAAGCAGAATAAATAATTTGAGGTACATATTGGCTTGATCTATATCGGTTTCTCTTGTGACACCATTTACATTTCGGTTATTTAAAAACAGTTCTAGATCATTTAAAAAAATACTGAATAGAAAAGGTGACATGTTTTCGCCTTGACGAACACCATTTAGACATTCGAAAAAGTCAGAACTACCATCTTTTGTGACAACTTTTGACTTAATGTTATTGTAAAGGTTATATATGATATTAAAGCATTTGCCATTTATATTTTCATTCTGCAGTTTTCTCCACAGACCTATCCTCCAAACAGAATCAAAGGCTTGTTTGAAGTCGATGAAACAACAAAATAACTTCTTCTTATCAGAATGGACGAGGTCAATGAGACTTTTAAGAATAAATAAATTGTCAGCTGTCGAGTGTTTTTTTCTAAAGCCAGCTTGAACTCCACTTATAAGGTTAGATTTTTCTGCATATAAATTTAATCTTGTGTTAAGTATATAAGTAAATAATTTTCCAAAACAACTAAGTAATGAAATAGGGCGATAGTTTTCTGGACGAGTTATGTTTCCTTTGTTTTTGTAAATGGGTTTGATAATGCCAATGGTCCAGTTTTCAGGTATTATACCTGTGTTAAAAATATGGTTAAACAATTTCACATAAATGGGTAGCATAGCATTAATAGAGGCTTTCATTTGTTCATTTACAATGTTATCTGTGCCTGGTGATTTGTTATTTTTCAGATGTTTGATAGCTGTCTTAACCTCTTGTTCAGTTATAGGGCCATTTATTTCTTGATTTATCAGGTCTTCTGATAAATTATTATTTATGTGTATAAAATCTTCATGGTGAGTATTTTCTTCAGTCTGTGTTTCATTAATCTCTTTAAAATAAGTATATAAATCTTTGAGAGGGGCCATTTGGTCACTTTCTTTAGGTTTTACATTTATTATTTTCCAATATTGTTTGGGTTTGGCATTTTTTAATGATTTAAGTTTTTCAACCCTATTTTCGTTAAATTTTCTGTGTGTTTTTCTTAAAACATTCTTATACTGTTTACTAATGTCTTTTAAAATTGTTTTATAGAATTGTGTTTTGTTTTTATTGTATGCTTGTCTTGCTTTATTATATATGTTTCTTATTTGCATACACTCTTTATTGAACCAGGGTTGTTTAAATGAAGATTTTTTACGTTCCCTGTGTTGGATTGTACCAAATGTTTCAAATGAACATTTCTCAAACATACAGCTTATATCATTTACAATTATATTTACATCTTCTTCATTTGTAATATTTTGCTCTATAAGAGTATCTAATTTAGTTTCTATTTCAATAATTTTCAGAATATCTAGATTTTCAGTAAAATTAATTGACTTTTCACAATCCCATAGTTTAGTTGTATCATTTTTTATTTTTTTACCAGTTTTATTGATTTGTTTTACAGGTGTTGCTTGTAGTGTTAAAGACACTGGGCAGTGTACATCTGAATAGAGACTGCAGAAGTCGTTTACCTTAAGGTCAACAATATTTTGGAATACTGATGAGGTAGAGATAAAATAATCAACTGTACTTGCATTGTTACAGGTAAGTTTAGTATTATTGTAATCAGCCCCTATACGGCCATTTAAAATAAATAGATTGTTATTTTTACAAAAATCTATCATTTGATAGCCATAGGCATTATTATTGGTATCAATAATGTTTCTGTCTAACGGTATATGGTACTTATAAAAATTGTTAAAAATTAATTCGTCTTCTAATTGGACCTGGTCTAAGTCATACAACTCGGATATAAAGTTATCTAACTGTACATAGTCTGATAAATTACTAACTCTGGAATTATAATCTCCAAATAACAATATGTTGGAGTTATTTTCGCAATACCTGAATATTTCTGCTTGTAATTCTGAATAAGGATCTTCATGTCGGTATTTAGAACCCGACGGTGGTATATATATAATTCCACATTTAAGGTCTTCATTGTTAGACATTTTCATTATCTTACTGGAGATTGTAAAAAATTGTACTAGTTTACAGTTAGTATTTGTATCAATAGTTACATAAGGGGATAATTTATTTTTTATGAATAAAGCAATTCCTCCTGAACGATAACGAGATAATTTGTTTCTATTAAATATGTGGGTTTTAAACCCATCAATGTGTATAGTGTCTGTTAAATGAGTCTTGGTTTCCTGTAAACCAATAATGTCATATTCATTTATAAACGACACAAATTCCGGACATCTAAGTCTCGACTCTAATCCACATACATTTAAGCTTAAAATCTTAAGTTCGTATTCTGGTGAACAATCAAAGTCACATAAATCATTTCTGTTTATATGTACATTATGGCAATTATCTGTAAAAGTACAATTATAACGGTCTCCCTGTGACCGCTAATCACTTGGCGTCGCCGTGTCGTCACGTGTTTCGTCTGGGTTGTTCACGGGTGATGAACCGGTAGTCTGCCGGTCAGAATATGTCGATTGTGGTGGCTGTGTTTGATCGAAATCAATTAAGAGGGTGCTGTCCTCGCTGTCTTCGCTGTCTGAGTACTGAGTTCCGTTCTCCCGGTGTTTTTTAACGTTAACGTCATTGTCTAAAGGGGATCTGGCTTTGGTTTTGCCTGCATGTTGTGTTCGTTGAGATTCCTGAGACGGGGTGCTATTCTTTTGACTGAATATGTTGAACCTGTTTTCTAGGAAATTGTCATTTTGTTCGTTTTTTTCTGGTTTTTGTGGTCGTCGGCTGAAAGTTCTTGACCATTGAGTTTGGCTCGGTTTATAGCCTTCGCACGCTTGGTAGTTTTGATCATGCTGCATGTAGCTGTTCATATTGTTACTTCTCGAATTACGGGAATCTCGGTTCACGTGTGTGCGTCTCGAGGTTTGCACGTTTTCGCGGGAATTTAAGGTTGTTCGTACTTCCGGTATATACTGTTCATGGTTGATGAAAAGTTTATCGCGCACAAGTCTCACTTTGTTCTCTGGATTTTTACGAGCATCATTTGCGACGGGATACAATATTTTTCTTTTGTCTTCCATTTCTTTCGGATATTGCTCCTTGATCCAGAAGTTACTGTCTTTAAGTTCTTTTGGGGCCAATTGTCGTATGCGTTCCTTGTCTTTGTAATAAGTGAATTTCACAACGATAGGCCTAGGAAATAGCTGGTTTCTGTTGAAGCGCCCTAATCTGTGTGCCCTATCAAACTTTATATCTTCTTCGATGTGTAGTTCTTTTTTAATGAACTCATGTATTGTATGTTCACAATCCTCACCATTTTCGAGGTAGTCGGTTATTTCAGGAATGCCCGAGGTTAACAACACACATTTATATTATCACTAAGCTTCGCGCAGCGAAGCCCCAAATTATTCATATTTACGACATTATGTCGACCGCGTTCTAGATGTCCGGGCGTATGGTACGCGGATTCAGACTTGCATCAATAAGCGTATAAAGGTAAATGTAAATTTCTTACTTTTTTTTTGTGAGAAGCAGCATGTGACGTCACGACTTGAGTAACGTTAGGGGTAACTGGTGCATCAGCGACTGACGTTAAACATGACGTCAGGCGATATTGTAAACATGACGTCAACGGTCATGTGCGTGAACATGTGCTAATTGCTTTGGTCTACAATGTTTGCCAGTCTGGCAATGGGGAAGGGGATGTGGGTATTTTCAGATACACATCTGTGACAGTTTACTTACCTAATTAATGCATTCTAAAATGAAATAAAAGATCATGCCTCCACGCCCCAAACCATAGGCCTACGCTGTCATTTGGGCCTAGCTATGTTACTGTATATGTAGTCCGCAGTAAACTTATGTAATTCATGATAAATTACTAATTACAAAGTATTGAGCTTCGCCCGAAGCGAAGCCCCAATCATTAAATAAAACAATAATATTTCGGTAAGTTTCGCGAAGCGAAGCCCACAGGCCATGATTCGTCCTGTTCTTCAACTTAGTTGACATTTTCAATTCGCACGAAGCGAGACCACGAACATTAACTTTTTTTATAGATTA
This sequence comes from Cyrtodaria siliqua, assembly GCA_037043455.1. Classification (NCBI taxonomy): domain Eukaryota; kingdom Metazoa; phylum Mollusca; class Bivalvia; order Adapedonta; family Hiatellidae; genus Cyrtodaria; species Cyrtodaria siliqua. Next base: position 32,930 of record JAWPHD010015395.1, on the reverse strand, counting down.
CATACTGAAATAAGCTTCGAGAAGCGGAGCCCCAAATCGCTTACAAATTCATATGTTATAACAATTTTATGACAGTGTGATAAACATGGTGAAATGGTGCTGTAAACGCCAAAATAATGCCGAGCGCAGCGAGGTGTATAACAACAATTTAACAAGATGTGTGTATCTCACAAAAGGTTTAATTATTTACAGTTGTAGTCCCCGTCATCCAAACACACACAAGATGATGCGAGTGCAAACGAGCGTCTGGTCTCAATTTCATTAAAATGTTTAAAGGTATATTTTAAATACCGCTTTATAATTTATAAAGGGGCTGACGTGGCCCTATAGACAACCGCTGAACTTGAAATCCGCTGAACCCGGGGTAAAGTCTCACCATCGCTACTGAGTTTCGTCTTTGTGTTCTTCAGCAAGATGCTTTTCATTAGCCTCGTCCGTCGGATGGGGACGTAAATTGGGAGGTTTTGTAAATTGGAGTCTATATTCCAAGCACGTTAGTTTAAAGAAATATATATAAGAATATATTCGTTATAGTATTTCAGGTTCCAGATTCCTGTGTGTGATCTCAAATAACGAATAATGTGTTGATGAGTCTTTAAACAACATTCAGTTTATACCTTACAAATTGAATTGGCTTATCCCCAAATAACAAGGGCGAACCAGAGGCTATCATCCCACCCAAAACCATCACACACCTAAAATTCGACGAGCAGTGTTAGCCTATGCTTGTCAAATTTTAAGGGCCTCGCAGGGGGTCATTATCATAGAATTTAGCAATTAAATGCTTTCAGAATGCACTAGAATTCACATTATGTCATGTAGAAAACAAAGAAACTTCGGTAAGAGTAAGGGTATGGGCCTATACACGTATCATTCCCCTCTTGTCACAGGATGACCTTAGTGATTGGGGCTAACTCAGGAAAGAATCAATGACGGTGAATGCATTTACATAAGTTTAATGCAACTTTTAAAATATGTTTAATATATATACAATTATCTAAAAAAAACACAAGCGAATACACAAATGAACTGTGAAAAGAATGTTCTCCTGAACGTTTGAGACGTTCTTAGTATTGTTATAAATACTGAATGTATAAGACACTAAAGTGTTGTTAAAGCTATAACAATGTTGATCTATGATCTAGCGCGATAACTGTGATGCGCGAGAGCTCGTGAAAATGATGATGCGCGAATTCAATGGATGATTGTCATCAAATGCCTTCTGTAAGGGTTGATGACGCGATGTAATGATGGTTAACCTCCACTGAGATTGTGGGTGATGTTCCTCCAGTGAGGACTGATGACGGGCCCACCTTGTGTCCCGGGGGTTGTCGTTTATAAAACCTGGCCATGCTGCGCAGGTACGGGGACCGTCTCCACCGCTCGTAAACGTTAATCGTGGAAGCTTAGCTCCACTCCGGATTATCCAAACCTGGATGGCTTACTCCAACCCTGGATGGCTTATATCCTGGATGGCTTAGTTCCAACCCTGGATGGCTTATATCCTGGATGGCTTAGTTCCAACCCTGGATGGCTTAGGCTGTAATTATACATACGTTTTAGATGTCGCTTGACAAACATAACAATCTGGCATAATTATCATTACCCAAACAAATCATTACTCAATAAATATATGTAAGCTGTACTTATGATGAGTAGCAATGTATACATATTCTACAACGCCATGTATACGCCATGTACGTCGCTGTTAATCAATGCCTCTAATACATGTAATATAAACATTATCAAATCACTCATATATTACACTCACTGAGTTATGCATGCACGCATGTCAACTAATGACCACATTATACAACGCTATGCATACGTGTCGAACATTTATCCTATTTACTCATCTCATTGTTAACTAATGTTAACAGTCGTGTATTACAATCACTGAGTTATACTCCAACGTTAACTAATGCACCTATTATCCACTGTTATCAAATTAATATTGTTTTACAATTAATGATCAATTACAATAATTACATCTAATAAAGTAACTTCAAAATAATATGCTATTCTAAAGTTAATGTTTGAGAAACATCAATGCTAACCGGATGTCGTAACCGCAAAAACAAGATGGCGCCGCCCACTGAATACAAATGTACGATAAAAGTTTTAATAAAATAAATACGAACCACATGTTGCCTGTGAATTTTGCCGTCCAATCTCTGTTCAAACAAAGTAACTATCGACCATCCCGGCAAGAGCTAGACGACAATAGGTTTTATAGCAAACATTACGCCCAAACCATTATTTCCCCGTTCAGTCCGTGACAAACGTGGCTAAATCTGCAGTATTGAATCTACACGAGAGGCCCCTTATACAATTTTGCCGTTTAAGGAAGATAGACCTATACGTTTACATGCATTAGCACAGAACTAAAGTTATGACACGGCCTCTCTGGCGGCCACTTAAAATGTGCACGCTTTTACGTGTTGCATGAATAGATCATGAATATTGTGAAATTAAAAAATATATTTGGGTGTAACCGACAACTTACAAGAGCTATGTACGACCAATACGCTCTACCCGTGACATTTTGTGACACCTCTCTCAGTGGCGGCTCTAAATAATCTATAATGTTTTGATGAGCCGTTAATGGCATTCATATTATGTTCTCTGATAATGATATGCATATTGAATATGACCACTCAAAATTAAATTATTAAAACATGAAATTAAAAAAACACTTAAATTTGAAATGAAACAACAGGCCAGTAGATATATCATATATTTAAATAAAAATTGACAACATATATAAATCATTCATCCAGTTTTATTAAAGCAATATAAATCATTTTGAATTTCTCACTTCGCTGTACTCTCCTGCTCCCCTAGCTTGACCCCTGAAATAGTAATAGTATGTTCAGAATTGTCCAACATTTTTTCCAGCAGCTGTGCTGCAATTTCTTGTTTGAAATAATATCGTCGTGATTTTGACTGTGATAATATATCTTCAGCCAAATAAAAGTGTTGGAATATATAGAGTTTAATAACCAGTGTTTTTGAGATACGGGAAATATCTCCCGAGGTAGAGAAATGGCTCCGATATAAAAACGAGTGCGGGCCCCGATATAAGAACGAGAGCGGAGCACGAGTTCTTATATCGGGGCCATTTCTCTACCGAGGGAGATATTTTCACTATCTCAAAAACACTGGTTATTAAACTATTACATAATTTAAAATGATATTTTATTAATATTTCTAATGATTCACGCTTTTTTACACCAGTTTGCACGAGAACGCCAAGACGACATTACGACATACAACAAGTGGAACCGGAACTCTTCGTTAATTTCCGTAATCGTTATTCCCTAGTGGTGGAATCTGACGACGACGTCCGTAAAACAATCGGAACGTCATTTGGCTTGGCGTTCCCGCCACTGACGGAAAAGGCCGAGCAATGTTCCGTGCTATTTCCCAGTAGAGCATAGCTTTTCTATTCCCAGTATTTCCTATACAAATCGCAGACAAATATGTAATATGTTTAGTTCAAGTTGTCTATCCAGTCATAATAAACCTAATTTGTTAAACAAAGAATTACTTAAACAAACAATTACTAATAATCAAATAATGAAATCAACGAACATGTTCATGAAATAGAGGATCTTACATGAGTACTCATTCATTATTGAATTTATTAAACGTGTTGGCAAAATGATATAATGCGAGGCTCTTGCCCCGCATTATATCATTTTTACTAACGAGTTTAATGAATTCAATAATGAATGAGAACGAATGTTAGATTCTATTTATCACATAACTCACATTTTATTGCATTTTCCCTGTCGCTTTAACACGCGAAAGCTACATAAACCGTGGGAATTCCATGACGTCATTAACGTTATGTTATACCACTAGTGGAATATCGAAAATATTGAATGGTGTTATTACACTCCCACACCGCATGTTATGTGATAAATAAGTGTCGAACACGTCACGTAGTTGACGCTATAGAAAAATTGTAATATACGCAAAATGTCGGTGTACTAAATCTATTTTTAGACGTAAGATGTAAAAGAAAAAGGGGTTTCATGTGCTGGATTAAGTAATAGTTATAGAATGGTCACAGAAAATCCCTTTATATTTGCACAGGTATTAATCGTTTAATTGAAAATAACACCTGTCAGAATAAATGGTGTCCCCTAACTACCAGTTATTGGAAGTTAGCGTATGGCAGAGAGATGAAATGGACATGGTACAAAACAAATAGAGTGGTCTGATCTCGTTCGTTGGTTGATTTACAACAATGAAACGACGGGCGTATATATACCACTAGGTGGTGCTCATGTTTTAATTGTGACACGGTCAGTACATGTACATAAGAAAACAGGAAGGGGAAAAATCAACAGTTTGTACATATTAAGAAATACTTTTATTTTTAATTGTCAAGAATCAAAACATATCTACATATGAACACATTTATCGTGAAAGATTATAGCACTAGATGGTTCATCATGAGACAAAATGAGCATGTTTTTAATTAGTATAATGTTATAATATGAATACGTATGGTAGACATCTGATATAATATTTGTAATGGCTCACTAATTATATGAAGTTTATCTCAGTTTTTTAGCCATGTAAGTTTACATTAGAAGAAAGGGTTTAATGTAAGAATATATTTTTTATTGAAATATGATCAGTAGTTCATGAGAATAAGAAGCAGTGGAGCAGACTTAGTACATCAGTTAAAGTTTCATCATCAACGAAGAGGTGTTGTTTAAGGCAAATGGTTGATGATGGCAAATGTGTCCACAACAGCATATATGAGGTTTCACATTATGCAAGCTACGAAACCTGGTGTTATTGTTTTGGTCAAAAGCATGTAATAGAGACGTTTTGATTAAAACACACTGTGTTATAATGGATCTATATTAATAGGTTTTTCATTAGGAACATCTGTAATAGCTTCACATTCATCTATATCACGGTATTCATCACATTTTATATTTTCTTACAACGCGTATTGTCTAGTCATTTGCCAGTTGCAAAGTTGCACCGGTAATGAAATATATTACTATTAAAATCTATAATAATACAATAAAAGCACTTGCAAAGTATATATGAGATTAGAGCAAATGAAAATCCGAAATATCGACAAATTGCAAAATGATAATGTAAATGTAATTTACGACGACACGTTTAAAAAATAAAAGAGTCAAATCATCTTTAAAAACACAAAACTCTTTATTATTATGCAGTTTATAAACCTTATGGAAATGGTGATGTTTATAAACCTAATGGAAATGGTGATGTTTATAAACCTTATGGAAATGGTGATGTTTATAAACCTAATGGAAATGGTGATGTTTATAAACCTCATGGTAATGGTGATGTTTATACACCTTATGGAAATGGTGATGTTTATAAACCTAATGGAAATGGTGATGTTTATAAACCTAATGGAAATGGTGATGTTTATAAACCTCATGGAAATGGTGATGTTTATAAACCTAATGGAAATGGTGATGTTTAAAAACCTAATGGAAATGGTGATGTTTACAAAATCTAATGGAAATGGTGATGTTTAAAAACCTAATGGAAATGGTGATGTTTAAAAAATCTAATGGAAATGGTGATGTTTAAAAACCTAATGGAAATGGTGATGTTTAAAAAATCTAATGGAAATGCTGATGTTTAAAAAATATAATGGAAACGGTGATGTTTAAAAAATATAATGGAAATGGTGCTTTGGCAAACACGTCTGAGTTGTTAAAAGGTTACTTATGTATGAAATATATGATTTAATGATAAACTCCTGATAGATTAAGGCCTAAACAAAACAAAATACTTTGTTTCCTGTAACCCGCCGTTTTTACTCCCATTCAACATTTTTTTATTATTGTTTTTGGAAGTGAATGAATGTGATTTTTTTTTTTTTTTTTTTTTGTTTCGTTTCTTAATTTTTTGGTAGTGAATTGAAAGTGAAACCATCATATACTGTTCCTTTACCTTGTACCTGAAGCTAGTACTCTTGATTATATAAATAATTAGAAAATTAGAGAATTAAAATTTAAAAACATGCCATACCTATCTACCAATTTTTTATTCAGCCCGTTACAGGAAACAAACATTTTTTTGTTTTGGCCTTAGTTACTTACAATGATCTTGACTAGTCTACATTGTTCAGTCATTAAAACATTAAATCGTTAAATTTAGGGTGACTAAAAGGGCGTGGCTATACCGTACTACAACTACCGGATATTATAATTTAGAGTACGGTCACTATGACATCACAGTGTTACTAATTACACCATGCTACAAAAAGATAGAACATACAGAACATAATTTTATTCAGATTTGTACATAGTACATCATCTAATACAATCTAAGTTTACAATACATCACGTGACAAGAGAGAGGATGAATACATTACTGGTTCACAATTAGAGATTGTCTAATACTAAGAGATTCTCTAATACACTTACACACATTTAGTAATATTTTTTTGTTATTTGATTTCATAAGCTCAATGAATTTAAACATTGAAGGTCTAATAAAATAATATTTCTTAATGTATTTTTTTCTTAAGTCATTGAAACGTCTACAAATACATATAAAATGATACTCGTCTTCTATATCCCCAGATCACAATATAGACGAATTCTTTCATTTCGTGCTAACCTGTTTGGAGCAAATCTGCCCGTCTGAATCCTAAGAGGATGGGATGACAACCTAATTTTAGAAAAAATACATCTCAATGAGTAAGGCAACATATCTAAATAAGTTTCGTACTCAAAATTATTCTTGAAACATTTATATGAGTCTAAACCTGGACTATCGATTGATACATGCCACTGTTAAATAAAATTGTCAATAACTCTTTGTTTAAAAACATTTAGAAATGATTTTACATTTAACTGGACTGCATTATAAAAAGCATATCCAAGTCCATGACTATGTAAAAGATTTTTAACACTTGCAACCCAGTTTTTATAGCCTCTCTCACAATCATTTACACCTTGGGCATACACTGTTTTAACTAGAATATTATCACTATTTGCAACTTTACACCAATACTTTATTATACGCACATATCGCGTTATGTAAAGAGGGTATCTACCCATTTCTCCATATATACCACTAGAACTAGTGTTTGATTTTACCCCTAATATTCTCTTCAAAAATTTCAAATGTATTCTTTCAATTTCCTTAAACTTATTAAAACCCCATATTTCCGAACTATATCCTAAAATAGATCCAACAAAAGAATCTAACAATTGACATACAAATTTAGGTTTTAATTTTATTTTCTTACAATTATATAATAAAGCATTTAGAACTTTTAATGACTTCCCAATAATATGCTCTTGATTTTTTAAAAAGGACCCTGTGTAATTAAAAAGTGTACCCAAATAATTGGTCGTCCACCACATCTATTAAAACCCCGTTATGATTCCATTTCTCATCGTTATGTATTGGACCTCTATTTCTAAACTCCATAATTTTTGTTTTTTCGGTATTAACCTCCAGGCCCAAAGTGTTACAGTACGTATACAAAAGGTTTAAGCTATTTTGTAACTCCTCTATCGACCTCCCAACGACGGCCATATCATCAGCAAATAAAAGAAGTATCAAAACTATTTCATCAATTATCAAACCAGAATTACCATCATTTTGCATAAACAATTCTAAATCTTCCATAAACAAAGATACCAAGATCGGGGAAATCACTTCTCCTTGACGTAAACCAACCGCATATTCAAAGTATTCAGAATAACTATTACACTGCTTTACGCATGACTTAACCTTACTGTACATATCCCTAATCACACGCAGTAACTATCTCAGCTCGTTGGTTATTTAAACACCTCGATGGACTACGCCCATCTCGGTGTTTAAAAAAGCCAACTTGCTGAGACCAGACTCTATCTACGTAGAACTGCTATGATACTGAAACAATCTTACAAATAAATTTAATGAGAAATTACAGTATCAGTGTTTAAAATATAAATTATACTTTAAAGTGACACATGGCAATCCTGAGGTTTGTATGAAGCATTAAAACCAGCGGCTCAATTTGTTATATAATCCAGTATTGTTTTGACATTAAGGATGTTGGCTGGGCAAGTTTTGACATTTTCAAGTTTAAGAATTTTATTTTTTAAATCATAGTTGTATTTGACAACAGAATTGTTCCATTTTTTGCATTCTAGTACATATGGATATATTGTAGGATTTAAGATGGTAACATATCAAATTTTAAGCAAAATAATATTTTCCATATTTTTTCCGTCATTTATGACCATTTTTTGTTATCAAGAAAATATGGGGTATGGGTAACTCTGAGCAGAATTTATCCTTTTCCTATCAAAAAAAAGAAGAATTTTAAATAGGGTAATACATATATAAAAGTAGAAACTGGGCTAATTTTATATTTTATCTCTATGTCAAAATTGTGTGTACAGTATTTTACAGTGAAAATGTCAAAATAGCTACGAAATGTGTGTAATTTAAAGAATTTTTAATAAAAATTCATTAGAAGCTTGGTGACCTATATATGTTTTTACTTGTTTCGAAAGAAGTGCCATAGGACCTTGTCATATGCAAGTTAAAAAAAATGAGCATCAGAACATATTTTTTTATCTTGAATTATCATTTTAGTCAAAACAAATTTCTTTTAAAAATGGGTGGGGTATTTTTACTTTTTAAAGTAAAAACACGAATGAGGATTATAATTGTTTGTGTATGTTTTGAAAGATATGTATATATGTAATTGAAAATTGATCATTGTATTTCAATAAATGTAATGTCATAAATAAGTTTTTTGAAAATGTTCCTTGACTCTGTTTTACCTCTTTTCAGTGAAATTTTGGAGTTAGAAAGAAATATGTGTCTTCTTCTAAAACGTCTAGTACAAAAAAAAGTGTGATGATCTACCCTTTTTTTTGATAATTTTGTATCTAAATGATACCAAATAAGCTTTAAATATCAATTTAAAAAATCTCAGCATTACGTCCTTTCCCAGCCAACCTCCTTAACATGCTTGCATACAATTAACTACAGTGTTGACTTTTCATTTATTTATTCTTATTCTACCGTAGGTTTAAATATATATTAATAAATCGGTTTATACACAGTCAAACACCCATAGCTTTTTGAGTCCGGGATAAATACAGCCGGAAGGCTCCGGCATAACAATGGCACTATTAGGTCTGTGATTGCGGGCAGTACAGCTTAATAAAGTTTAACATTATGGTATACTTGAAAAAATAAGTAAAAATAAATTGAATTTTATTTTACACTGTCACATGATTCACACTAAATCATGTACGAATTTCACATGATTTACACACACGTGTACCAATGTTACATAATCTACACACACGTGTACCAATGTTACATGATCTACACAAACGTGTACCAATGTTACATGATTTACACACACATGTTTCAATGTTACACGATTTACACACACGTGTACCAATGTTACATGATTTACACACACGTGTACCAATGGCACATGATTTACACACACGTGTTTCAATGTTACATTATTTTCACACACGTATACGAACGTTACATGATTTACACACACGTGTACTAATGTTACATGATTTACACACATGTGTACCAATGTTACATGATTTACACACATGTGTACCAATGTTACATGATTTACACACACGTGTACTAATGTTACATGATTTACACACATGTGTACCAATGTTACATGATTTACACACACGTATACCAATGTTACATGATTTACACACACGTGTACTAATGTTACATGATTTACACACATGTGTACCAATGTTACATGATTCACACACACGTGTACTAATGTTACATGATTTACACACACGTATACGAATGTTACATGATTTACACATACATGTACCAAGGTTACATCAAATACACGCTCACGTACCAATGTTATAAGATATACACGCTCACGTACCAATGTTACATGATGTACACACACGTGTACCAATGTTACATGCTTTACAGAAACATGTACGAATGTTACCTGATTTACACACACATGTACCAATGTTACATGATTTACAGAAACATGTACGAATGTTACCTGATTTACACACACATGTACCAATGTTACATGATTTACAGAAACATGTACGAATGTTACCTGATTTACACACATATGTACCAATGTTACATGATTTACAGAAACATATACGAATGTTACCTGATTTACACACACATGTACCAATGTTACATGATTTATACACACATATTCGAATGTTACATGATTTACATACACGTATACGAATGTTACATGATTTAGACACACGTATACGAATGTTACATGATTTACACATACATGTACCAAGGTTACATGATATACACGCTCACGTACCAATGGTACATGATTTTGAAAATGACGTAAACCACCATACAAACAAACAAAGAATGTTACATGATTACACACACGTATCAATGTTACACGATTACCACACACGTGTACCAATGTTACATGATTACACACACGTGTACCAATGTTACATGTACGAATGTTACATGATTTACACACACGTGTACAGAATAACATGATTTACACATACGTGTGCGAATGTTACATGATTTACACACACGTGTACCAATGTTTATTTACATTATTATTTACACACACGTTTACTAATGTTACATGATTTACACACACGTGTACCAAGCGTTTCCGTGGTTGGGATAGTAAAGACGCTGCGTCTAAACGTTCTCGACTCTCATCGTGGCTGGTTCGAATCACACTGGGAGCTCGACTTGCCAAATGAGAAAGTGTCAATCTTATGGATGGCGGGAGTGTACAGTACTGGGTCTACCCAGGAAATATAGGATGGTCTGCCTGTACCACCTAAAATCGACCGTGATATATGGCCTTAACTTACCTGTGCTAAAAATGACGTCAAACACCATTCAAACAAATCAATGTTACATGTTTTCCACACACATGTACGAACGTTTAATATTTAATTTAATATCCTGTAATACTATTTCGGGAAGGGACTAATGGTGTTAGAACTTGTGACTCGACTCATTCCTACATTTTATGATAATTTTTCAAGGGACATTTCCTGCAGTTTTTTTTCCTGTGCATCGATTTTGTTAAAATATGGTACAAAAAGTAAGAACTGAATTTTCTAAACATATTTCACCTTTAAAAATAACCTTATTCATGCAAAAAACAAGGCAAATAATCACAAAAATAGTAAATTACATAACTCAAAACCTATTATCCTATTCTAAGTGTTTATGAAGGAAAATGCATGAGATGTGTGGAAAGAGGGCGGACTATTACATGAGATATGTGGAAAGAGGGCGGACTATTACATGAGATAGGTGGAAAGAGGGCGGACTATTACATGAGATGTGTGGAAAGAGGGCGGACTATTACATGAGATGTGTGGAAAGAGGGCGGACTATTACATGAGCTATGTGGAAAGAGGGCGGACTATTACATGAGATATGTGGAAAGACGGCGGACTATTGCATGAGATATGTGGAAGGAGGGCGGACTATTACATGAGATGTGTGGAAAAAGGGCGGACTATTACATGAGATATGTGGAAAGAGGGCGGGCTATTACATGAGATGTGTGGAAAGAGGGCGGACTATTACATGAGATGTGTGGAAAGAGGGCGGACTATTACATATGATGTGTAGAAAGAGGGCGGACTATTACATGAGATATGTGGAAAGAGGACGGACTATTACACGAGATATGTGGAAAGAGGGCGGACTATTACATGAGATATGTGGAAAGAGGGCGGACTATTACATGAGATATGTGGAAAGAGGGCGGACTATTACACGAGATATGTGGAAAAAGGGCGGACTATTACATGAGATATGTGGAAAGAGGACGGACTATTACACGAGATATGTGGAAAGAGGGCGGACTATTACATGAGATATGTGGAAAGAGGGCGGGCTATTACATGAGATGTGTGGAAAGAGGGCGGACTATTACAGGAGATGTGTGGAAAGAGGGCGGACTATTACACGAGATATGTGGAAAGAGGACGGACTATTACACGAGATATGTGGAAAGGGGGCGGACTATTACACGAGATATGTGGAAAGAGGACGGACTATTACACGAGATATGTGGAAAGGGGGCGGACTATTACATGAGATATGTGGAAAGAGGGCGGACTATTACATGAGATATGTGGAAAGAGGGCGGGCTATTACATGAGATGTGTGGAAAGAGGGCGGACTATTACAGGAGATGTGTGGAAAGAGGGCGGACTATTACACGAGATATGTGGAAAGAGGACGGACTATTACACGAGATATGTGGAAAGGGGGCGGACTATTACATGAGATATGTGGAAAGAGGACGGACTATTACACGATATATGTGGAAAGAGGGCGGACTATTACATGAGATATGTGGAAAGAGGACAGACTATTACACGAAATATGTGGAAAGAGGGCGGACTATTACACGAGATATGTGGAAAGAGGGCGGACTATTACATGAGATGTGTGGAAAGAGGACGGACTATTACATGAGATATGTGGAAAGAGGGCGGACTATTACATGAGATATGTGGAAAGAGGGTGGACTATTACACGAGATATGTGGAAAGAGGGCGGACTATTACATGAGATATGTGGAAAGAGGGCGGACTATTACATGAGATATGTGGAAAGATGGCGGACTATTACATGAGATATGTGAAAAGAGGACGGACTATTACATGATATATGTGGAAAGAGGACGGCCTATTACACGAGATATGTGGAAAGAGGACGGACTATTACATAAGATATGTGGAAAGAGGGCGGACTATTACATGAGATATGTGGAAAGAGGACGGACTATTACATGAGATATGTGGAAAGAGGACGTACTATTACATGAGATAGGTGGAAAGAGGGCGGACTATTACATGAGATATGTGGAAAGAGGACGGACTATTACTTGAGATATGTGGAAAGAGTGCGGACTATTACATGAGATAGGTGGAAAGAGGGCGGACTATTACTTGAGATAGGTGGAGAGAGGGCGGACTATTACATGAGATATGTGGAAAGAGGACGGACTATTACTTGAGATATGTGGAAAGAGTGCGGACTATTACATGAAATATGTGAAAAGAGGGCGGACTATTACATGAGATAATGTGGAAAGAGGGCGGACTATTACATGAGATATGTGGAGAGAGGACGGACTATGAGATGTGTGGAAAGAGGGCGGACTATTACATGAGATGTGTGGAAAGAGGGCGGACTATTACTTGTAATGCCTTGCTGAGACTCGGAAAAAATAGCAGACATTTTGGGGGAAATTTCGAAGACAAAAAGCATTTCCTTGGAATAGTTTTTTTTCAAAACTTCTGTATTGTTAGCAAATATGGTGTACTTCATGGTAATGAAATAAAAAGGGTATGTCGCGGTACTTGTTTTTGAGGGGAAAAGGCAATTATAACCCTGTAATTTTTCTGAGAATTTATGAATTTTGGAGCTAAAAACAGGCTTTGTCTTTAGCTGTTAACATACCCCTTTTTCATTTAAATGGTTTCTAAATAGTCACCAAATCAGTAGTAGGTCATGCTTTAAGTTAATTTTTAACTTTTAGACAGACACTAATGTGCTAAAGCGGCTAAACAGATCTCTTCATGGATGTTAACAAATAAGGTTAAACAAATGTTTCACTGTCTTAACAGTAAATTTGTTTTTTTACTTATGAAAACTAGTAAAAAATACATAACGTTTTGAAAAAGTATGTTATTTGCATACATAGTCGCTCTTAGACAATGATGCCCGTAAAACACTGTAGGAAATGTCCTTAACCTCCGTGTAAGTATTTAGTCACTAACAATGCACAACGTATCACGGCTAGCCGACGGATAAAGGCTAGCCGAAGGACGTATTAACTTGAACGCTTTAACGATGTTCTTATCGCGCATTCCCACATACAGCATATCGTCCTCCTCCGAGTAACTCACCGACTTAGGCGAAACAAGTTCATCTTTCTGGCCCAGAATGATTTGTTCCTTGGTACAGTCCGGACTGAGCTGATATATGGTTGAATCGTATGAAACACACACATACACATATCCGTACTTGTCGATTGCCAGACCGCTGAAAAAGTTATAGCGTTCATCTCGATAAACGTTCATCACACGTCCACTGTGGTTCAGACTGGTCACCGCATTACCTTTCTCATCTGATATATAGATGGTACGGTGCTCTGGACTGAGAGCTATGTAGAATGGTTTCTTATATATTTCAGGACCCTTTGGTGTGATATTTCTTAGTACTGTCCCACTTGTGTCCATTACCGTAACCATAGCCGGGTCTGCAAATGTTACTATCAATGTGTCATAGCTGTAGACGATACCGTAACATTTCCCAGGAACAGACACAGAACGGCGTTTCGTTAAAATGTCTGATACGTCCAGAAAATGAATTTCCCCCTCAGAAGGAACAGTGACAGCGACTTGGTCATACAATATTGATGTTATTCCCCATGGTGCGAACTTGAACGATTGTTCGTGCATAATTTTGTTCTTCGTGACATCGACCAACTTCACTGAATTATGTTCCTGGTCGACAGCCACTAGGCGGCGACCGGACGACAACACCACCAATCCAGTGATATTGCAATCTTTCCTGGCGAATGCTGACCCCACTTTGATGTCTTTGACGTGGTTCGTTGTTGCCTTCATTGTTGGCAGCTCTCCGAACGTGTTCACACTTTTCATAGCAGCCTTAATACTTGCTGCAGGTTCAAATGTGTATCGTGGTATGCTGTTTTCTTTGGATAGCATGTCAATCCGCATTTCAAATGAATCCGTTTGCAGTTTAGCTCGTTTCATAGCAACAAACAAGGGGACCTTTAGTGCAGTTGTTCGTTTGTTCTCGACATCTATAGCAACTGCTTGTAATTCCGAAGAAACTGATTCACACACATCCGATAAAGCGTTCATTCTCTGTACTTCTTTATGTTTTACCAGCGTAACCTCTTCCTTAGCGTTGTTTTCAAGGTTATTAAAGAAGTCATTTATTTCTTTTCTGAATTTTCGGATTCGCCCAATTGTTTCAGCCTCGTCTTTTTCAATTTCTGCGATGTTTTCCTTAGATATCCTCTTATTTTCATCGACACAATGATTCATATATTTGTATTTTGCGATCAAGTTTTCATATTCCTGACTGTCTTCAAGTCCGCTTGCTATATCAGGAATAAATGTAACAAAGTCACAGCTTCTGTGCTCAGTAGTTATGCACGCGGTACAGCCCAGATAATCGTGTTTCTCACAGAAGTATTCTATGCACTTACTTGGATGAGTGTCACACTTGTCGCCGTCGCTCTCGCGTGTCTTTCTGAAAGGCTTGACACGTGGCATATGTGATTCGTCCATAATATCGTGTGTTTTCGTCAACGTAACTCGTCGATGGAAATCTAAACATGACCGACACAAATACTCTTCGCAGTTTGTACAAAATCCAGCTGCCTCTGTTTGGCGACTGTCTGCATCACACGGATCACAATAGAGATATAATAACTCGTCAGAACAAAGACTGAATACCTCGTCAGAACCTGTAAAAACGTATTCAGTAAATTGTCTTCCTGGTGCGGCCATCTTTGTTAAATAAAACACACTTTAAATCGTGTTCAACTATAAAGCGACTTGTTTTGTTCACTGGTGGAGTTGGATAACCGTATCGTTTTGTAAATAAAACACCACAAATACTGCAGTTGTGTCATAACGTAAACGGGTACAAATTATACAGGTAAATTACAACTTTCCTGGTATACATCGCGATTGATGTGGGTTTTCCCGTAAATGTATTAGTAGTAGAACATCATATCGTTGACAAGGAGAGGTTATATAATGTAGAGGTACACACCTAAAGCAGATTGAAATCTCGAACAGGAAATATAATTCCATAGTAAAGTGGAAGATATCACAAACCGAAACTATGTGAAAGGTCTTAGGCCTTGCCTTCAGCATATGTCGGTTTAAAAGGGGGAAAATCCATAAGATTATTATTGTAACGTAGGGCAGAGATAGTTTTGATGCAGTGTTTGACATCGTTAATTCAACATGCAAATTCTGAGAATGTTGGCCCACTTCCTGATAGGAACCGCGAATGTAACAATCAGTCGATATGTAGGAAAAACCTCGGCAAAATTCGTCAATTTTTAAAAACCAAAGGGCTATAACTCCAGCATGATATGTGTGATCTGGCTGGTTATCGAACTTGACCGAGATGACCCTGGACCGCTCTAGTAGACTATGAGCCAGGACCCCCTAGTAGTCTATGAGCCAGGACCCCCTATTAGTCAATGAGCCAGGGCTCCCCCCTAGTAGTCTATGAGCCAGGGCTCCCTAGTAGTCTATGAGCCAGGGCTCCCTCCTAGTAGTCTATGAGCCAGGGCTCCCTAGTAGACGATGAGACAGGAACCCTAGTAGTATTTGAGCCAGGACCCCCTAGTAGTCTATGAGCCAGGACCCCCTAGTAGTTTATGAGCCAGGACCCCCTAGTAGTCTATGAGCCAGGGCTCCCCCTAGTAGTCTATGAGCAAGGGCTCCCTAGTAGGCGATGAGACAGGAACCCTAGTAGTCTATGAGCCAGGACCCCCTAGTAGTCTATGAGCCAAGACCCCCTAGTAGACTATGAGCCAGGACCCCCTAGTAGTCTATAAGCCAGGGCTCCCTAATAGGCGATGAGACAGGAACCCTAGTAATCTATGAGCCAGGACCCCCTAGTAGTCTATGAGCCTGGACCCCCTAGTAGTCTATGAGCCAGGGTTCCCTAGTAGTCGAGCCAGGGCTCCCCCTAGTAGTCTATGAGCCAGAACTCCCTAGTAGTCTATGAGCCAGGCCCCCCTAGTAGTCTATGAACCAGGGCTCCCCCTAATAGTCTATGAGCCAGGGCTCCCCCTATAGTCTATGAGCCAGGGCTCCCTAGTAGGCGATGAGACAGGAACCCTAGTAGGCGATGAGCCAGGACCCCCTAGCAAATGAGCCAGCACCCACTAGCTGGCGATGAGCCAGCACCCCCTAGCAGGCGATGAGCCAGGACTCACTAGCAGGCGATGAGACAGGACCCCTAGCAGGCGATGAGCCAGGACTCCCTAGCAGGCGATGAGTCAGGACCCCCTAGCAGCAGGCGATGGGCCAGGACCTCCAAGTAGGCGATGAACCAGAACCCTTTAGTAGGCGATGTGTCAGCACCCCCTAGTAGACGATGAGCCAGGACCCATTATTTGACGATGAGCCAGGACCCCCTAGTAGGCGATGAGCCAGCAACCCCTAGTAGGCGATGAGCCAGGACCCCCTAGTAGGCGATGAGCAGCACCCCCTAGTAGGCGATGAGCAGCACCCCATAGTAGGCGATGAGCAGCACCCCCTAGTAGGCGATGAGCCAGGACACCCTAGTAGGCGATGAGCCACCACCTCGTAGTAGGCGATGAGCCAGGACTCCCTAGTAGGCGATGATCCACCACCCCCTAGTAGATGATGAGCCAGCACCACAATAGGCGATGAGCCAGCACCCCCTAGTGGGCGATGAGCCAGAACCCCTAATGGGCGATGAGCAGTACTCACTAGAAGATGAGCCAGGACCCCCTAGTAGTAGATGAGCCAATACACCCTAGTAGGCGATGAGCCAGCACCCCGAGTGAGCGATGATCCAGAAACCCCTTGTTGGCGAGGAGCCAGGACCCCCAAGCAGGTGATGAGCCAGGACTCCTAGCAGGCGATTAGCCTGGATTCCATAGCAGGCGATGAGCCAGGACCCCTAGCAGGCGATGTGTCAGGACCCCCTAGTAGACGCTGAGCCAGGGCCTCCTAGTAGGGGATGAGCCAGCACTCCTATTAGGCGATGAGTCAGCACTTCTAAGTATGCGATGAGCCAGGACCCCTAGTAGGCGATGAGCCAGCACCTCCTAGTAGTCGATGAGCCAGGACCCCCTAGTAGGCGATGATCTAGCATCCCCTAGCTGTCGATGAGCCAGCACCACCTAGCAGGCGATGAGCCTGGACCCCTAGCAGGCGAGGAGCCATGATCCCCTAGCAGGCGATGAGCCAGGACTCCCTAGCAGGCGATGAGCCTGGATCCCCTAGCAGGCGATGAGCCAGGACCCCTAGCAGGCGATGAGCCATGACCACCTAGGAGGCGCTGAGCCAGGACCCCAAGCAGGCGATGAGCCAGGACACCCTAGCAGGCGATGAGCCAGGACCCCTAGCTGACGATGAGCTAAGACCCCCTAGTAGGCGATGAGCCAGGACCCCCAAGTAGGCGATGAGCCAGGATCCCCTAGCAGACGATGAGCCAGGACCCCTAGTAGACGATGAGCCAGCACCCCTGGTGGGCGATGAGCCAGCGAAGAGTCAGCACCCCCTAGTGGGCGATGAGCCAGGACTCACTAGAAGATGAGCCAGGACCCCCTAGTAGTCGATGAGCCAATACACCCTAGTAGTCGATGAGCCAGCACCCCTATTAAGCGATGATACAGGACCACCTAGTTGGCGATGAGCCAGGACACCCTAGTAGGCGATGAGCCAGGACAACCTAGTAGGCGATGAGCCAGCACCTTTAGTATGCGATGATCCAGTACTCCCTAGTAGGCGATCAGGCAGGACCCACTAGTAGGCGATGAGCCAGCACCTCCTATAAGGCGATGAGCCAGGACCCCCCAGCAGGCGATGAGCCAGGACTCCCTAGCAGGCGATGAGCTAGAACTCCCTAGCAGGCGATGAGCCAGGACTCCTAGCCGGCGATGAGTCAGAACTCCCTAGCAGGCGATAAGCCAGGACCAACTAGCAGGCGATGAGCCAGAACTCCATAGCAGGTGATGAGCCAGGATCTCCTAGCAGACGATGAGCCAGGACACCTTTAAGGCGATGAGCCAGGACCCCCTAGTGGGCGATGAGCCAGCACCCTCTAGTAGGCGATGACCCAACACCCACTAGTAGGCGATGAGTCAGGACCCCCTAGTAGGCGATGAGCCAGGACCCCCTAGTAGGCGATGAGCCAGCACCCACTAGTAGGCGATGAGTCAGGACCCCCTAGTGGACGATGAGGCAGGACCCCCTCGTTTGCAATGAGCCAGGACTCCTAAGTAGGTGATGAGCCAGGACCCCCTAGTATAATACATAGTTAAGTACTGAGGATAGAACCTACATATATGTAAACAACAAAGGATAATACAAGGTGTTGCGTGTAACAAAGGATAATAGAATGTGTTGCGTATAACAAAGGATAATAAAATGTGTTGCGTATAACAAAGGATAATACAATGTGTTGCGTATAACAAAGGATAATACAATGTGTTGCGTATAACAACGGATAATACAATGTGTTGCGTATAACGAAGGATAATACAACGTGTTGCGTATAACTAAGGATAATACAATGTGTTGCGTATAACAAAGGATAATACAATGTGTTGCGTATAACAAACGCTTCTTTTACAAAGGACCAGGTATGATAAGGGGGTATTTTGGCCCCCAATATATTCAAAATGCAAAAAATAATATTTACATATAATCTGTTGTTCATGTTGAAGTAAATTGATCATATTCTATCTTCAAAAGATATTTTTATTTATTTTATTTGTCTAGAAGAATTGCCAGGGTCTGAAAAAATGGCATTTTTTGTAATTTTGTTATATTTTGTAAATTTTGGACCTTTCTGGGCAAGATTTTGATCCTAAAAATATAGAGCGCACCTCCGAGCACACATTTCTTTTTGGCTGATCATGCCTCCATATCAAGTACCTGTTTCAACAAAAAATCAGCTGTGCTCGAGGGTGCACTCTATGGTGTTATTGACTGTTTGGTTGTTCCTGAGAACTATCAACGTAAACTGATTGAAAACTGCTGAAATTGAACCCAAATGTCATTTTTTAAAAGAAAATGCCTTGTTTATGAGGCTCTTGAATTCATTTAGAGCCTTCAAACGTACTTGTTGTGAGTTTTAATAATGATTCACTTCATATGTAGCTAAACAAGATATTCAAAATTTGCGCATTAAAATGTTCAATATAGGGGGCCAATTTTGCCCCTTATCATACCTATTCCTTTATGTAACTACCTTACTGATGACTGTCTTTATTTGGTATACTTTGAATCAACTGAATAAATTTAATAACATTAGGGTTTCTATAATAAAAAAAAGCCTTGAAATGCAAATTTGCTCATAAACAGGACAAATTGAAATAAAATTGTATTAATTTCTTCATGTTTCATCAGTTTTTGCGTATAATATGACCTATTTATGTGTCGACGTGCCGTAAAACACCATTCATTCATTCGTCTTCTATGTTCATAGCATTACAAATAGTACAGTATATTTTGACAGTTCTATTTTAATACGTATCTCACGGTTTCGACTCTGAAGGAATGAGAAGATAACAGTACTTTTGGCAATGACGTTCTTAACTGTAAATGGTAATATATCTATAACATTTAAACTTGAAGACAGTCTCGTGAAATGTTTATATAACACTAGAACACAATTATTTTCAAGTCTGTACTAAACAATCAGTGACTTTGTTTAACTAGTGTTCTTATACTATTATAGTAAACAATACAATACAACGTAAAATGTGATTAAAGTTACATACTTGTCATAGTTAATATTAATTGTCGAAGACAAGATATAATTAATTAATTTCATTTCGTAGTTGATCGGTCTTAATTAAGTATAAAGTTACTTGTTGCTAAACCTTCAATAAACGTTAAGGGATGTAGCACAGTTAACACAAGATTAGACTGTGTGGCACTCTCTCTCTCTCTCTCTTTCTCTCTCTCTCTCTCTCTCTCTCTGTGAAGGGGTAAACACACTATAATTTGTAGTGTTTCTAACATTGTTATATTGTGTTTGTGTATGGGGGTTATTTTCAACACATGTAAGGTTATATATGACGGTCGAATTTTTTTTGTGGGGGAGGCAGATCACCCACTTTTCCTGGGTAGAACCAGTACCGTACACCTCCCTCCATCCGTAAAAATCGACACTTCCTCTCTTACAAGTCGAGCTCCCAGTGGAATCCGAACACGCAGCGGAGAGAGGCGAATATTTACAACGCAACGTCGTTAACCGTTCGGCCACGGAGACGCGAACATTGTTATAAAAATTGACATTCTAAAATAACATGTCGTCCATTTCCAAAACGCTACACATACCACTACTTTTTATAACCGGTATCCTTTTTCTTTCTTTTTTTGGGAAAAGTTTCACAGGAGGAGGGGGAAAAAAAGACTGAACCTTTATAAGTGTGTATCTTGTCATGGTGTTAGTCACTTTGTAAAACATAAATTGGACCAGACCAAAACTATATAACATAAATTGGACCAGACCACATCTATATAACATGATCTTCTGATTTTACATTGATTTTTAAACATGAAATAAATGTGGTTGTTTGAAATGTGGGACCAAACAATTAATGACGGATATTTTTTTAAAACATTTCTGTTTATTTAAAGTAACATTTTGGATTTTTAGTTTCGGGGGCATAATTATAGTCTGTCTATTCGGGTTCCGTCCGTCCGCAGTTCATGTCCGGACTGTACCTTCAAAACCCCTGCATGGATTTTTTTAATTAACTTGGCACAAGTATTCAGCATAACAAGACGATGTGTCGCGCGCAATACCCAGGTCCGTACCTCAAAGGTCAAGGTCACACTTGCACTTCATACATGTAGGTCAAAAACAGGTACGGAATTTCGTGTCCGGACCGTAACATCACAACCCCTGCAGGGAGTTTTTAATAACTTGGCACAAGTGATCACCATAACAAGACGATGTGTCGCACGCAAAACCCAGGTCTTCAAGGTCAAGGTCACACTTGGAGCTCAAAAGTCAAATCGTGTCCAGTCAATAACTGGCATTCATGGACGGATTTTTAGATAACTTGGCACAAGTGCTCACCACAACAAGACGATGTGTTGCGCATAAAATCCAGGTATGTGGCCCCAAGGTCAAGGTCACACTTAGAGGTCAAAGTTGAAATTGTGTCCGGTCAATAACTTTTGCATGCCTGGACGGATTTTCAAATAACTTGGCACAAGTGCTCATCACAACCAAACGACGTGCGTGCACAAAATCCAGGTACATGGCTCCAAGGTCAAGGTCATACTTAGAGGTCAAAGGACACTTCGGGGGCATTTGTCACTTGCAGTGATATTTCTTTCTTTTTTTGGGGGGTTTTGCAAAATTTAGGGTCAGAGATATTGACGAGTTTGTTGTTGTATGGGGAAGTCTCATGGAGGACTGAAGGACAAGGATGCGAAATTGTGATTAGTCTTCAAGAAAAAAGTGACTTCTATCCGATGTGTATTTAAATGGTTGTCTGTGACTTATATGTGCATTTTTCTATCATCCATTTACAACCAGCATTGGATAATGACATCATTTAGCTACTGATAGTTATACCATATGGACCTTCAATGAAGACATATTTCAGCAATGGATTTGTCGTTCCTTAAGACCATGGCACAGTCACTGAAGTAAACAAGGATAAAGATATCAGACAGGGAAAGCAGCATTCAAGGACGACAGTCAACCGCAAAACACAAAAACAAACACGCAAACAGACAAACGAAAAGGCAAAAGTAATAAAAAATGCAAACGACATCACAAACACAAAAGGGTTAAAGTTGACATACCGTATGAATTTTGCAAGTAAGTGTTCATATTGCACTGTACAGTTATTAAAAGGCGGTACTTACTCGGGTTATGGGAACCGGGTTTAAGGTGGAATGCAGTTCAGGGTTAATTGACACATAGGAAAGGAAAAGGTACGTAATATTTCTTAATATTATATTAATAATAAGTGCCTTAACTTCACACCAATGCTTGTGATAAGAGTGTGAATCATGCAGTAGAAAAAATCCCAAACAATATTGGCAAATGTCTCTTTAATCCAAATTGTTAAAGGTGGGGAGGAAGGTATGCGAGTCAGACATGTCTGGTTTTCAAACTTGAAGTAGTTACGAATTGAACAATGCAAAATAAAAGCATGTTTTTTCTAAATCAAGGGAAATAACTCTGGTATTAATAATCCTATTCATCTAGTTATCAGAGCTTTTATTGAACTCAACAATCATAGCAAGTTTGGTAAAGATGAAAAATGAAGGCTTCATCATGTTAACAATATAAGAAATATAAGGCCATTCGTTTAAAACAAAAATGACACTGTATAAAGTCTAGATGGGTGTTCCGCGGAACACGTGTGTCGCCTATCAGCGCTTTGTTAGTATAACAAGGTTTTTTGGACCCAGATAAATGAATTTGACAAACTGGCCTGAGTAAGTTTTCGTGAAGAGAACAATTTAATATCTAACCCATACAATGACCTTTATATTTTATTAATGTATTGTCGATGTTGTCATGATGAGTATATATTGAAAGTTTGATGAAGAAATATCAAGAAATGAGAAAGTTATAACCAAGTTCAATTTTCGTGAAGAAAAAAATGAGTTGTTAACCCAATGACCTTCAGTGAAATAAAAGAATGAGAAAGTTATAGCCAAAATTAAGTTTTTGTGATGGACTGATGACAAAGTGATCCCTATGAATCGCATTTTTCTTCGTAAAGGCGACGAAAAACAATCCTTTTTGTTGCATCACCCAAAAAGTAAGTCACGCGATCATAGACGAAACCATGTGTACATAAGGACACACTACTCAAGATATAACTATAATCTTCCAAAGTTTAAACTATAAACTATGTGTGAAACATCTGACTTACATACATGCATGTAATTGGTGAGAAAATGACATAACATAGACAAAAGTTATCTTCCTGAAGGGTTTGTAAAGTCTAGTGCATACAGCTCACGAGAAAGCGCAGAGCTTTAAAGAAACTAACCCGCCAAATAAAAATACATTAAGCAAACGCTTATCAAAATTCTATCCAGTTGTTTAGGTCATATAATAATGTATATGTGCCAAATAAAAGTATAGGTTTATTGACGTCTTTTTAAACTACCTGTGATTAAATATGCATAAAATGAATTGAATTGGGGTTTTACGGCGCTCCAACACAAGAAAGGTAATATGGCGCCAAACAGGTAAAATGAATTATTAGTTGGTAACTCCAAGTCTTAATTCAACGCTCCAGTTTCGGGGTTTGGCCTGGCTGGTTTAAGGACTCACGACACTATTATCTCCCTTGAGTACTCCTGCCCTACAGATGATGGAGGTAGTCTAAAAACATAGTTCCCTTTTTCTGCTTTTTACAGGACTTTACATTGCACACATGGATTTATCTTTACCAGATGCTTAATCTACAGCATTTTAGGAAGAGATCACAGAAAATTGCATGTTGATATCAGCTTTCTAGCTAATTCTGTCTCATTTTAGACATCATGGGTCGAATCACCACATGTTGTATTTTTGTCATATTATTACGCTGAATTTTGATAGGTGTCACACAAGCAAGAAATTAAAAAAAGTTCAATCTGGTAAATATTCGTTAAAAGTTAATAGCATGCAGATATTGGATCAAGGAAGAATTTAAGCCTAAAATTGTGCTTCAAAATCTTTTTTATCTCTATGCCATGAACACAAACCTTACAATGGGACCCTATGGAAAATTAATTGTGGTGTGAGACGTTAACAAAAACTGTGAATTTACCGGTGAGAATTGCAGTGATGCTGATTTTTCCAAGAAAAGCAGGTACATGACTCTGATTGGAACTTTTCTTGAGCAAATATTAATAATCAGTTATTTTAAACATTTCAGTATGGCTGATAACCCAGATTCTCTGTTTTTTGATAAATATTTGATGATATTGTACTCTAAAGTAGATCAGTCATCTGTAAACAACAATTTAGGATGTATGCTTTGGGATTCTGCTTATGGAAGCAAACAGAAGGATGCAGGAAGTCCCATGTATGGCAGGCAATGGATTACATATCCGGATGGTCATGTTGGATCTATTCATGCCCATAGATTCATGTATATTTGCACAACAAGGCAATATTTGCCTCGTATTCCTGGTGTTATAGATGTTTCACATTTGTGCCATAACTCACTATGCATTCGTTATTGCCATCTTTCTTTGGAACCACCAGCCATTAATTCTTGTCGAAAGAAATGTAAGAAAATTCAAACTTGCTCTGGGCATGCACATTACAGAGACTGTATATTTTGAGGTGATTTTTGATAATTATTTTTTACCCCACCCACTCATGATAACATGTAAAAAAATAATTGTCCCCAAAAATTAGATTACATGCTTATTAAGACAGGAAAGTATCATTTAATATTATATATGGTACTTATCGCATGCTTATTTATTTATTTGTCCTGGTTACGAATGTCTGATCTTACCCTTAGTGACGCGAACCTTACGTGTCTAGCATGCCTTTTTTGTAGGTATCGGCTTGATGGATTTCATCATATTTGTTGAAATTTGCCATCCTTCTCATGAATCTGTCGCGTTTAAATTTGGGAGTTGATTGACGCTCTTTATGGTAATCGTCTCTGTCTTGTATATTTTTCAGGACCTTGACTGTTTTCGTGTTGTTGGGAATTGGAACCCCTAACACTGTCATCTTCGCATCCAAGTTCGCATTTGCTCTACCCTCGTTTACACGTTTACACGAAGACCTGCACTAAACTTGCGTGCCTTAGCATTTTTTGGGTAAGTAGTGTCTTTAGGATTTGATACATTGCATGCTCTGTTTATGCTTTCAATTTTGTTGGTGCTGCTTTTGAAGCGAGTCTTGGATAAGCTGTCTGGTCCTAACCGTAGTCCCATTATTGCATTCTTGACTAGCAGGCGGTCATTATTGTTCATTGCAAAACATTTAGCATTGCCCGGAATGAAATCCATCTTCCAGTTAAAAGGCGGCTTTCCAGAGCATACAAATGATTGTCTTGAGCAGGTTGTTCCACAACAACCTGAGTAGCATTCTAAAATTGATTGCGTGATGCCAGGTGAGTATTTGTTCATTTTCTCTAAGTCTCCATCACATGCAGAATGCAGACTTGAAAATTCTAAATTAACTCGGTGGGACATATCACGCGCAAAGCGACTCTGTAGGTAAGTTCGGTGTTTCTTTGTAGTACCCATGAACATTTCTTCGCTAAAAGATGTGGATTTCAGTCGGTTGAGGAGCCTCTTGGACAGGTGAGTTATGTCGTGTCGGCTAGTCGCTCTGTGGTTGCATTATTACAATTTTAAGCATGTCATTATATTTGGCGTACTTTTTTTACAGAAGATCATACAGTCCTAACTTATTGTTATGCATACTTTTGTATATCATTTGTTAGCCTTGTTTTGTGTTTTCTTTGTAGAAACTGATGGGAGAACAGGATGGAAGATTAATTTTGCATAAAAAAAAAATATATATAAAAAAAAAGGCTGTTTATATGTATTCACAGCTTTGGAAATTGAATTTTGATCGATAACCACCAATACTATCATTTCCCTGCAAATTTATTCATTTTTGTCAAAAATGAATATGCTTAGCATCTTATTTTCACACAATGTTGCACTTGTTCTTGTATCTGTGAAAGTTTTAGACAAGTAAGGACAAAACTGACCAAGTTATTAAGAAATCCCTTCAGTGTATGTATAGGTATTTTAAGGTATCTTCATATTGCAGGAATAAACTGAATTTTACAGGATACCACGTTTCACTAAAAATTGAATATTTTCAGAACCAAAACAAGTATAAATATAAGTTTAGCTTTATTTTACAGCTATTGGATTGTCATTCAATCACACGTATCAATGAAGAGAGACTTATTTGAAAAAATGCAAAAATTTAGGCGAAGGATCGATAATTTTGTCAGAAAATCAGATTTCGAGGGTGACCCTTATTTTGATTTAAGCATTTTCAGCATTTTTCTCAATAATTTTTTTTTTTTAACCCATTTTCATGCTATTTTCAGACAAAGAGAAACCTTTTCATGTACTTCTGAGAGTTTCAGACATATATGAGCACAAATAACCAAGAAAATGCAAAATCCCTACCATCACTGCAGATTTTCAGTTTTCAAAATATTAAAGGTACTCTGCCTAAATTTTGACCGTTACCCTGGGTCACTAAAATTTGAATAATTTTAGAACCATTGAAAATGGAATCAAACGTTTTGCATTGTTTATCTTGAAATTGATTTCTATACAATTTGTATTATTATTGAAGTGCTGATTTGAAAAAAAAATCTCCTTAAGGACTCACGACACTATTATCTCCCTTGAGTACTCCTGCCCTACAGATGATGGAGGTAGTCTAAAAACATAGTTCCCTTTTTCTGCTTTTTACAGGACTTTACATTGCACACATGGATTTATCTTTACCAGATGCTTAATCTACAGCATTTTAGGAAGAGATCACAGAAAATTTCATGTTGATATCAGCTTTCTAGCTAATTCTGTCTCATTTTAGACATCATGGGTCGAATCACCACATGTTGTATTTTTGTCATATTATTACGCTGAATTTTGATAGGTGTCACACAAGCAAGAAATTAAAAAAAGTTCAATCTGGTAAATATTCGTTAAAAGTTAATAGCATGCAGATATTGGATCAAGGAAGAATTTAAGCCTAAAATTGTGCTTCAAAATCTTTTTTATCTCTATGCCATGAACACAAACCTTACAATGGGACCCTATGGAAAATTAATTGTGGTGTGAGACGTTAACAAAAACTGTGAATTTACCGGTGAGAATTGCAGTGATGCTGATTTTTCCAAGAAAAGCAGGTACATGACTCTGATTGGAACTTTTCTTGAGCAAATATTAATAATC
Organism: Cyrtodaria siliqua; assembly: GCA_037043455.1. Taxonomy (NCBI): domain Eukaryota; kingdom Metazoa; phylum Mollusca; class Bivalvia; order Adapedonta; family Hiatellidae; genus Cyrtodaria; species Cyrtodaria siliqua. The sequence goes on along the minus strand of JAWPHD010015395.1, from coordinate 5,223 downwards.
AGTTATTTTAAACATTTCAGTATGGCTGATAACCCAGATTCTCTGTTTTTTGATAAATATTTGATGATATTGTACTCTAAAGTAGATCAGTCATCTGTAAACAACAATTTAGGATGTATGCTTTGGGATTCTGCTTATGGAAGCAAACAGAAGGATGCAGGAAGTCCCATGTATGGCAGGCAATGGATTACATATCCGGATGGTCATGTTGGATCTATTCATGCCCATAGATTCATGTATATTTGCACAACAAGGCAATATTTGCCTCGTATTCCTGGTGTTATAGATGTTTCACATTTGTGCCATAACTCACTATGCATTCGTTATTGCCATCTTTCTTTGGAACCACCAGCCATTAATTCTTGTCGAAAGAAATGTAAGAAAATTCAAACTTGCTCTAGGCATGCACATTACAGAGACTGTATATTTTGAGGTGATTTTTGATAATTATTTTTTACCCCACCCACTCATGATAACATGTAAAAAAATAATTGTCCCCAAAAATTAGATTACATGCTTATTAAGACAGGAAAGTATCATTTAATATTATATATGGTACTTATCGCATGCTTATTTATTTATTTGTCCTGGTTACGAATGTCTGATCTTACCCTTAGTGACGCGAACCTTACGTGTCTAGCATGCCTTTTTTGTAGGTATCGGCTTGATGGATTTCATCATATTTGTTGAAATTTGCCATCCTTCTCATGAATCTGTCGCGTTTAAATTTGGGAGTTGATTGACGCTCTTTATGGTAATCGTCTCTGTCTTGTATATTTTTCAGGACCTTGACTGTTTTCGTGTTGTTGGGAATTGGAACCCCTAACACTGTCATCTTCGCATCCAAGTTCGCATTTGCTCTACCCTCGTTTACACGTTTACACGAAGACCTGCACTAAACTTGCGTGCCTTAGCATTTTTTGGGTAAGTAGTGTCTTTAGGATTTGATACATTGCATGCTCTGTTTATGCTTTCAATTTTGTTGGTGCTGCTTTTGAAGCGAGTCTTGGATAAGCTGTCTGGTCCTAACCGTAGTCCCATTATTGCATTCTTGACTAGCAGGCGGTCATTATTGTTCATTGCAAAACATTTAGCATTGCCCGGAATGAAATCCATCTTCCAGTTAAAAGGCGGCTTTCCAGAGCATACAAATGATTGTCTTGAGCAGGTTGTTCCACAACAACCTGAGTAGCATTCTAAAATTGATTGCGTGATGCCAGGTGAGTATTTGTTCATTTTCTCTAAGTCTCCATCACATGCAGAATGCAGACTTGAAAATTCTAAATTAACTCGGTGGGACATATCACGCGCAAAGCGACTCTGTAGGTAAGTTCGGTGTTTCTTTGTAGTACCCATGAACATTTCTTCGCTAAAAGATGTGGATTTCAGTCGGTTGAGGAGCCTCTTGGACAGGTGAGTTATGTCGTGTCGGCTAGTCGCTCTGTGGTTGCATTATTACAATTTTAAGCATGTCATTATATTTGGCGTACTTTTTTTACAGAAGATCATACAGTCCTAACTTATTGTTATGCATACTTTTGTATATCATTTGTTAGCCTTGTTTTGTGTTTTCTTTGTAGAAACTGATGGGAGAACAGGATGGAAGATTAATTTTGCATAAAAAAAAAATATATATAAAAAAAAAGGCTGTTTATATGTATTCACAGCTTTGGAAATTGAATTTTGATCGATAACCACCAATACTATCATTTCCCTGCAAATTTATTCATTTTTGTCAAAAATGAATATGCTTAGCATCTTATTTTCACACAATGTTGCACTTGTTCTTGTATCTGTGAAAGTTTTAGACAAGTAAGGACAAAACTGACCAAGTTATTAAGAAATCCCTTCAGTGTATGTATAGGTATTTTAAGGTATCTTCATATTGCAGGAATAAACTGAATTTTACAGGATACCACGTTTCACTAAAAATTGAATATTTTCAGAACCAAAACAAGTATAAATATAAGTTTAGCTTTATTTTACAGCTATTGGATTGTCATTCAATCACACGTATCAATGAAGAGAGACTTATTTGAAAAAATGCAAAAATTTAGGCGAAGGATCGATAATTTTGTCAGAAAATCAGATTTCGAGGGTGACCCTTATTTTGATTTAAGCATTTTCAGCATTTTTCTCAATAATTTTTTTTTTTTAACCCATTTTCATGCTATTTTCAGACAAAGAGAAACCTTTTCATGTACTTCTGAGAGTTTCAGACATATATGAGCACAAATAACCAAGAAAATGCAAAATCCCTACCATCACTGCAGATTTTCAGTTTTCAAAATATTAAAGGTACTCTGCCTAAATTTTGACCGTTACCCTGGGTCACTAAAATTTGAATAATTTTAGAACCATTGAAAATGGAATCAAACGTTTTGCATTGTTTAGCTTGAAATTGATTTCTATACAATTTGTATTATTATTGAAGTGCTGATTTGAAAAAAAAATCTCCTTAAGGACTCACGACACTATTATCTCCCTTGAGTACTCCTGCCCTACAGATGATGGAGGTAGTCTAAAAACATAGTTCCCTTTTTCTGCTTTTTACAGGACTTTACATTGCACACATGGATTTATCTTTACCAGATGCTTAATCTACAGCATTTTAGGAAGAGATCACAGAAAATTTCATGTTGATATCAGCTTTCTAGCTAATTCTGTCTCATTTTAGACATCATGGGTCGAATCACCACATGTTGTATTTTTGTCATATTATTACGCTGAATTTTGATAGGTGTCACACAAGCAAGAAATTAAAAAAAGTTCAATCTGGTAAATATTCGTTAAAAGTTAATAGCATGCAGATATTGGATCAAGGAAGAATTTAAGCCTAAAATTGTGCTTCAAAATCTTTTTTATCTCTATGCCATGAACACAAACCTTACAATGGGACCCTATGGAAAATTAATTGTGGTGTGAGACGTTAACAAAAACTGTGAATTTACCGGTGAGAATTGCAGTGATGCTGATTTTTCCAAGAAAAGCAGGTACATGACTCTGATTGGAACTTTTCTTGAGCAAATATTAATAATCAGTTATTTTAAACATTTCAGTATGGCTGATAACCCAGATTCTCTGTTTTTTGATAAATATTTGATGATATTGTACTCTAAAGTAGATCAGTCATCTGTAAACAACAATTTAGGATGTATGCTTTGGGATTCTGCTTATGGAAGCAAACAGAAGGATGCAGGAAGTCCCATGTATGGCAGGCAATGGATTACATATCCGGATGGTCATGTTGGATCTATTCATGCCCATAGATTCATGTATATTTGCACAACAAGGCAATATTTGCCTCGTATTCCTGGTGTTATAGATGTTTCACATTTGTGCCATAACTCACTATGCATTCGTTATTGCCATCTTTCTTTGGAACCACCAGCCATTAATTCTTGTCGAAAGAAATGTAAGAAAATTCAAACTTGCTCTGGGCATGCACATTACAGAGACTGTATATTTTGAGGTGATTTTTGATAATTATTTTTTACCCCACCCACTCATGATAACATGTAAAAAAATAATTGTCCCCAAAAATTAGATTACATGCTTATTAAGACAGGAAAGTATCATTTAATATTATATATGGTACTTATCGCATGCTTATTTATTTATTTGTCCTGGTTACGAATGTCTGATCTTACCCTTAGTGACGCGAACCTTACGTGTCTAGCATGCCTTTTTTGTAGGTATCGGCTTGATGGATTTCATCATATTTGTTGAAATTTGCCATCCTTCTCATGAATCTGTCGCGTTTAAATTTGGGAGTTGATTGACGCTCTTTATGGTAATCGTCTCTGTCTTGTATATTTTTCAGGACCTTGACTGTTTTCGTGTTGTTGGGAATTGGAACCCCTAACACTGTCATCTTCGCATCCAAGTTCGCATTTGCTCTACCCTCGTTTACACGTTTACACGAAGACCTGCACTAAACTTGCGTGCCTTAGCATTTTTTGGGTAAGTAGTGTCTTTAGGATTTGATACATTGCATGCTCTGTTTATGCTTTCAATTTTGTTGGTGCTGCTTTTGAAGCGAGTCTTGGATAAGCTGTCTGGTCCTAACCGTAGTCCCATTATTGCATTCTTGACTAGCAGGCGGTCATTATTGTTCATTGCAAAACATTTAGCATTGCCCGGAATGAAATCCATCTTCCAGTTAAAAGGCGGCTTTCCAGAGCATACAAATGATTGTCTTGAGCAGGTTGTTCCACAACAACCTGAGTAGCATTCTAAAATTGATTGCGTGATGCCAGGGGAGTATTTGTTCATTTTCTCTAAGTCTCCATCACATGCAGAATGCAGACTTGAAAATTCTAAATTAACTCGGTGGGACATATCACGCGCAAAGCGACTCTGTAGGTAAGTTCGGTGTTTCTTTGTAGTACCCATGAACATTTCTTCGCTAAAAGATGTGGATTTCAGTCGGTTGAGGAGCCTCTTGGACAGGTGAGTTATGTCGTGTCGGCTAGTCGCTCTGTGGTTGCATTATTACAATTTTAAGCATGTCATTATATTTGGCGTACTTTTTTTACAGAAGATCATACAGTCCTAACTTATTGTTATGCATACTTTTGTATATCATTTGTTAGCCTTGTTTTGTGTTTTCTTTGTAGAAACTGATGGGAGAACAGGATGGAAGATTAATTTTGCATAAAAAAAAAATATATATAAAAAAAAAGGCTGTTTATATGTATTCACAGCTTTGGAAATTGAATTTTGATCGATAACCACCAATACTATCATTTCCCTGCAAATTTATTCATTTTTGTCAAAAATGAATATGCTTAGCATCTTATTTTCACACAATGTTGCACTTGTTCTTGTATCTGTGAAAGTTTTAGACAAGTAAGGACAAAACTGACCAAGTTATTAAGAAATCCCTTCAGTGTATGTATAGGTATTTTAAGGTATCTTCATATTGCAGGAATAAACTGAATTTTACAGGATACCACGTTTCACTAAAAATTGAATATTTTCAGAACCAAAACAAGTATAAATATAAGTTTAGCTTTATTTTACAGCTATTGGATTGTCATTCAATCACACGTATCAATGAAGAGAGACTTATTTGAAAAAATGCAAAAATTTAGGCGAAGGATCGATAATTTTGTCAGAAAATCAGATTTCGAGGGTGACCCTTATTTTGATTTAAGCATTTTCAGCATTTTTCTCAATATTTTTTTTTTTTTAACCCATTTTCATGCTATTTTCAGACAA